>JAFVLL020015493.1:0-24300 GCA_021397915.2 Tor tambroides
TAAGTCATTATAATCAGTAATTATGTCCCCACTGGATGCAACAAATGCTTCGTTTGTAATGGGTTTTATTGTTTTTGTGTGGTCGCGCCGTGAAATGCCATCACAGTACGGTGAGGGGCGTAACATTTCCGTCTCACGCTTGAGGTATTTGGCCAATCACAACGCACTGGAAAGCTGGCCATGAGCTTTGTAAAAATCGACGCGTTTCAGAAAGGCGGGGCTTAGAGGAGCAACAATAATGTACAGTATGTGGAAAATAATGTGTTTTTTGAACTTTAAACCACATGAACACATTGCATTACACCAAATACACACAATAATGTTCTTTTTAGCAACATCATATGACCCCTTTAATATATTTGTTCTGTTTATAATAGTAATAATGACTTCTTTCTATTGTTTAGTTTTGCTGTTTTGGAAAGATATGCACAGAAGTTTGAAATTACACTGACTTCATGAGTCACACATTGTGCCTTCAGGATCTTTGCTAGTTTGTATGCCTTATTTCATTATTTCATTTCAATATATCATTATTTTTGTATTTCTTCATCTTTTTGCAGATGAAGAGTTGGCTTCGCTGAATATGATCAAGAGTGCGCCCGTGGGGCCAGTGGCAGGAGGGATTATGGGATGCATCATGGTGCTGGTGTTGGCTGTGTATGCCTATAGGCACCAGATCCACCGTCGAAGCCATCAGCACATGTCCCCGCTGGCCGCACAGGGTGAGTCTGGACACTTTGAGTCTAAAAGTGAAAGGGATTCTTACCTGGAACTGTTGGGAAGCAGTGCTAGGATTCTGGAATTAATTCAGTTTCAGTTTCCATTTAGACTTACAATAATTATGAAAACACGATAATCCAGATACAAATATTATTGTGCCAAATTCCTTTCCTTTCCTTTAAAGCAGTTTGCTTTCACTTCTCATTAAAATCCCAAACAGAATGTCCAAATCAGTCAAATCTTGTAATGTGACTGTCGTAATATGCAGTCTACTGCAGGATGTGTTTGAAAAAGAGTTGTTATAAGTGCATTAAGCTGCTAAAGAGAGCTCACGCTGTTCCTCTGGTGACTTTCAGTATACGCTTTCCAAGAGGAACCAAGCAGAACACAGACAAGCAAAAGTATACTTTGGGCTTCGGATATGTGGCCAATAATCAGATACACACAAAAATATGTCAGAAGACCTGTGTTGGCAAGTGAACATGAACAAAACACAAAAGTAAGCGGATGTGTCAGTATATTAGAGCTGTGCATTTAGTCTTAGAGTGACAGCAGCCTAATATACCTGCTGCTGTCCTTAATAATCAAACGACAAAAGACAAAGAAAAATACATTTACTACTCTTGACTGAACAACTTTAGTAGTTTTAATAAAAATCTGTGTATATGTAATTCATACTGACTGTTCAGTGTTTTATTTTTATATTTGATTATCAAGAATTGTGAAATTTCATTGGTGTCTAAATTTTGATATCATAGCATCTTTATTTCCAGCAAAATATACTTAATAATATAGCACTATTGTGGAGCAAAAAATACTCAGATGTGTGATATCGCCCACTCCTTATGTTAATTGTGATTACAGTATTGACCAAAATAATCGTGATTATGTTTTTTGCCATTATCAAGCAGCTCTATGTTTGACTTTGTTGTGATTTGGTTTTGTTTTAATAGTTTAATACTGAATAAAAAAAGAATCAGCATTAAAGATTATTGAATTAAAGTCACAGCACATAACCCATGTTACTTTTATTATGTGACATATTTCAGAGGGAAAATGAAGGATTATAAAATGTAGACGGGGACCTTTTATAATTGAGAATTGATTAGAAAGTGACAAGTGATCTCTGACAAAGAAGCTGGTGACGTCAGCCTGAGAAGGAAAGTTGTTTCAGAGGAAGAGCAAGTAAAACTCACTTTAATGAGGGAAAAATTATTGAGTGCACTTTTAAAGTGTGCTACTCCCTGTGCTAATGAGATACTAAAGCACAGTTGACCGCTAAAAGGACCTTAGAAGGATATAAAAGTAATTTAAAGAGCTGAATTCCCTCTTCCCTTGCAGTTGCTCCCTCATGTCTCAGCCAAATTCAGTTTCTATATGTGCATGACTAGGAAGTATATGTAAATGTGTTTGAATGAGTCTGTGTTGCAGTTGTCTGAGAAACTGTCTGAGAGAGTCCACTTTAGTCTGAATCTGCATTCTAGAAATGAATAGACTGGAATGCTATATTCCCTTGAAATGGCTTTCCTCAGTTTTTAATGTCTGATGGGCATTCGTGTGCAAAAAGTGATTTGAGGAGATTTGATGTCTGTCTGTCTTTTTTTATGAGAGAGACTGTGGACCAAAGGAGAAGACAAAGATATATTACATCAAATCTGTTCAGGATTGCTCCATCTTTCTAATCTTCTCTTACGCCTGTCTTTCTGTCTCTTTCTCTTTTATTAGAGATGTCTGTCCGGATGTCTAACTTGGACAACGAACGAGATGACAGAGATGAAGACAGTCACGAAGACAGAGGAATAAGTAAGATACCCGCCTCCCTGCCTAGCACCGCTTCACGCGAATTAACACAGAAAACCTTTAATACCCATTTTAGCATTAGTAATTACACTGAGGGTTTTTATGTATATCAAATCTACAGTATTGTACTTTGCACCATTAATGCTGTTTTTCACTGATTCAGTGCATCAGACACCAAATGGATGATAATCCTTGAATTCTTTGTGTATGGTGTGCTGTTTTATTCTCCTAGAGTAAAAAGCGAGCATTCATGCTCACAATGGTACAGTGTCATTCTTGTGTGATAATTGCTTCAAACAGCCATGTGGGTTAGTCTGATGTCGTAATTGGTCTCATCTTTAGTGACAATATTATAATGTGTTCCTGATCAGCATTCTTGTTCCGTTGTACATTTTATAATCAGAAGCATTTTCAATACCATCTGATTTCCATCACAAAGTTGTTTTAATTAGATTTTGTGCTATGCATAACTGTAAGAAACATACATTATGAAACATCATGCATAACAATATCTAAATGAACAACAGTCAGTATGTATATAATACTGATTATCGGTGCAAAGAAATGTAAACACTGTACTCCTACTATCGACTCAGTTTTTAAAAACAGACAAAATGTACTGAAAGGTACTTACAATGGCCGCTTGCCCAATTGACTTCCATTGTGAGTGCATAACAGTAATTTTATTTCTGATTTTACAAACTTGGGTACAAGACCAAATTATTTGAAGTGGTAATCAGCACTATGCCAAAAGTGGTGCTGTTTGAGCTCAACTTTAGGAATTGAACCCAAAATATTCCTATAAATTAAGGCACAAATGCAACCTGTAAACAGGACCCAAAAAGTCAAAGGCAAAATCTAAAATTGTTTGGTAATATTTTGGTAACCTCTGACTCAGAGAGACTTATAATTTAAATTATTAAAACAAAATATGGTAACATTTTACTAAACAGTTCTATTCCATACAGACATCTTGTACAAACAATAAACAACATTTTATAGCAATTGTTCATTTATAAATGTATTATTTTTCTTTGTTAAACCATGTTTGTTGACTACACATTAATGTATATAAATAGTTACCAATTATATATATTATATAAATAATTACCAACCTTACTTAGCTGTTTAGATTATGGAATTAGCATACACACATATATGATATGGTGCTTTGGAAGTCTTTTGGAAGACATCTTTTTGAATTTTTCCTCATTGTTTACCGAGTTCATCCCCAGTATAACCTTTTATATGAGAAGTATCTACAAGTATATTATTGCCTTTTAAATTTCCTGTACTCTTACACCATGCTGGCCAGCTGGAGACCCGAGTGTTTTATTGTTATATGACCATTTGGCTCTGTTTCTCTCTTTCTCTCTGCAGTTAGTAACACTCGATTCATTGCTGCTGTTATTGAGAGGCACACACACAGCCCAGAACGGCGGCGGAGATACTGGGGCCGGTCAGGGACAGAAAGTGACCATGGTAAGAGTGCGTATGTGTGTGTATGTGCACTCCTTCCTCAAAGTCTAAAGGAAAAAACGATATTAGTAGTTCTGAAAAGATCCTTTTGAAACGAGGGTCAAAGAAAAATTCAAAGGCGTGACCATCAAATTTCTCACCTAAGAATATATTGAGAGTTTTATTATTGAAATAAAGCAAAGCCTTCCCCGGGAGCTCAGTGTATGCTTGTGTTCGGCCTCGATTTCATTGGCGGCTCCAGGCTTGGGTTACATGGAGTCTACAGTGCATGCTAAATCTGCCGCCCCTCAGGGACGAGGCTTTCTGGAGATCATTGTGTAACCAGCAAGAGGAGAAAGGGCAGCCCTATTCCACAAGGAGAGGTGCAATGAGAGACCTGGAGGAAGAAAGCCAGCAAAGTGGGTAGATTGAGAGATGCAAGAACAGTTAGAGGTGGCAAAGACCAAGTACAAAAGTTTCTTCCCTGTATTTTTATTTGGCAGGGTTAAAGGTCGCCTCCCACCGGCTGCTCAGTCATCCAGCTTAAGGGGTCGTTTTAAAGCAATATCGATTTGGCTTTTGAGCGTGCGTATGCAGGAGAACAGCTCCGAAGCCTTTTCCTGTGTGCTCTGACTCATTACCGCTCCACCAACACAGAGAGTTTTTGCCAGGAGCAACGTAGATGTATACGAGTATTCGCTTCAGATCGAGGTTTAAAGAATTTCTCTAAACAGAAATGTGTTTTCTGCCAGGAACTGAGATGCTTTTTAGTACTTGTTTGCTTGCTTGGCTCTTTGATATGTTTAGGGATAGATCCTGATCCAGAATCGGTATCCCAGCTCTTTCATTCTCACTGCAGAATTTCAAAGCTGGTTCCAGATCTGCTCTGAGATGGCTCATGCAAACATTGATCAAAGTCAGGATCATAAGAGGTTTTTGACCTTTCTTTTCACCTCCGATCCCGTTTCAAATGTCACACGTGGCTGGACGTTTGGCCACCTGACAGCAGGACAAGACCTTTTTTGTGCTCTTTGTAGTGTCTTAATTCAGGATGTGCTGTGACTGTTATTATGTTAAGTTTCCAACAGTTTGTTTGTTTTTTTTTCTGTGTGAGCTCCCCTCCCACCATACAAGTTTAGTTGCCAGTAACTCTCTAATCTATTATTCACTTTAGCTACTTCATGTGTCTTTTGTATTGTTGTCTAAACAGGAACGTTGGCAGTTTGACAGGGGAAAGTGGTTTTGGGTAGATAACAAATAACACTGACATCAGCTTCTTCTTTCAACGTCAGGATTTTAAATTTAAATTTATGTATAAAGGAAGGTGTATGTTTCAGATGATGTAGCTCATCAACAATTTAGAAATCACATTTTATGGTTTTTTTCTCTCTCCAGTTTGACGCATTCAAATTTGAAAGTAGAAATATTCAATGTAGTCTCTCAGTATAAAGTCTGTATGTTTAAAATTGGTTGTATAATAATAGGTGTAGTAGGAAGTAGGTGTTAAGGCATTGTTCCTCAATGCCAAACTGATAATGACATGAACACGACTTTGCACTATTGCCATTCCTCTGCACCACAACTTCATAATTATTATAATCATTACTGCTGTTTTTATAATTACAATTTTGCATTGCACTGATTAAAACATTTTTATATGTTTATCCCTGATCTGTATTATTTTCAATATATTTATATATTGTTTTTATTAGATTTCTGAACACTGCTTTTAAAAAGTTTGTGGGCAGTTAGATTTTCTCTTAAAGAAATTAATACTTTATTTGGCAAGGATGCATTAAATTGATCTAAACTGACAGTAAAGACTGAATTTTGATGATTTTTTTTTTTTTTCAACTGTGATATAAAAATGATTTTTGAGTCCTAAATCAGCATATTAGAATGATTTCAGAAGGATCATTTGACACTGAAGACTGGAGGAATGGCTGCAGAAAATTCAGCTTTGCAATCACAGGAATAAATTAAATTTTAAAATTAAAATAGAAACAGTCAAATTAAATTATCGTAATAATTTACAATATTACTGTTTTTGCTGTATTTTGATCAATTAAATTAATATACACGTGTGTGTGTGTGTGTGTGTATATATATATATATATATATATATATATATATGTATGTGTGTGTATGTATGTATGTATGTAAGTCACGTTACACTATCATGAGCATGAGTCTGTCAGATTAGTAAATAATGAGATTAATTAATATGTTCCTTTAATATGTTTGAGTTTTATGTGAGGAGTGTGAGTTTAGAATGGATTAGGATTCATTAAGATGATTAGTTTAATGAGCAACTTAAATGATCATGTTTTTAACAAGTTTCCATCAGCAATATCTACAAAATGACACAGAGACATAACTAGGTTCAAATGTCCATTCTCAGTTGAAAATTTCCTTTCAGCTCTTGTTTGCTGTTAGCTACACTTGTAGAACATTTTAGATTCAAAGTCAATTTCCGAAAATATTGATTGTGATTCCTTGTGTATTTATATGTAGGTTACAGCACCATGAGCCCTCAGGAAGACAGCGAGAACCCGCCCTGCAACAACGATCCTCTCTCTGCGGGTGTTGATGTGGGCAATCACGACGAGGACCTCGACCTGGACACGCCTCCACAGACAGCTGCTCTTCTCAGCCACAAGTTCCACCCCTATCGGCACCCCCACACGCACCACCCCCTGCACTTGCACACGCATCATCTCCAGGCTGCC
This sequence comes from Tor tambroides, assembly GCA_021397915.2. Taxonomy (NCBI): domain Eukaryota; kingdom Metazoa; phylum Chordata; class Actinopteri; order Cypriniformes; family Cyprinidae; genus Tor; species Tor tambroides. The sequence continues at coordinate 6,708 of JAFVLL020015493.1, forward strand.
GTCACCGTGCACAGCGTGGATGCCGAGTGCTGATCCTGCCCACCCGTGACCCCAAACCAACCGCCAACCCTGCCTTTGATGCCACTGCTAACTTCATCCACCACCTCCATTCAGGCCCTGCATCCTGCAAAAACGAGGAGAGAACCTTAACTCCCAACTCTCCCTGGGCATCTGCTGAGGCGGTCAGAGGTGTTTTGTGCTTGTTGAGCATGGGGGCGAACATTTAACCTCTGTAGAGGTCATCAGGGAGTGGATTTGGCAGGTGCATATACGATACAAAGCTCCTTGTTTTTTCCTCTTTTTTTTTTTTTTTTTTTTTCCAAGAAACAATGAAGATGAAAGGATTATTTTTCTACTATTTATTTAACACGAGTGGAGATGGAGATCATGAATGGAAAAAATGAAACTGACTGACTGACTGAATTTGTCAGCTTTCTATTAGGCCTAGAGCCCTTTTTAAGACCCGGCCCAGGTTTTCTCCTTGACTAGACTGCGAAGCAGCCTTGAAGGATTCGATTCATGGCACATTTGAGTCATACGCACGCCATGAGAATTTCTTGTGCAGAGAGTAAACAAAACATTTCAAGGAACAATAGACACAAATGCCTGCGCTGCACATCAAGGAGATGTGAAAATGTGGCGTATTCTGAGGAGCTGTCACTCTCTGGTTTGTTTTGTTTGTTTTTTTTCGACAGTGTGAGATGATGGTGAATCTCAAGACACTGTGCAGTGTGACCAAGGTGTTCTGGGCCACAAACCCAGTGCAGGAAATTTTCAATATTATAAAGATGACTGGGAGACAGACTGTGCTCAGTGTGTGTATAAGCTGTCCTTGTATTTCTGTCCACCCGATTATTTTACATTTGGTGTACGAGAGAGAGAGAGAAACAGAGTGTGCATGTGTTGGTGCTTGTGGACGTAATTGTGTGTGAATGTGATGTATGTGTGATGGCTCAGATGGATCGTCTCTAATAATGTTGTCGGTTTTTTGTCATTAGTCAGTATTGTTGGAATGCCATGATATTTTGCAGATCCTTCTAAACCCATGTGCACTTTTACTCAACTGCTTGTCTACTGATATGTAGACATTGTGCTACTATGATTTTAGAGGGATTGTGTCTATTGTTTTCAGAATGAAATGATATACCATGTATATACATCTAAAGTTTAACAAAGTAGCTATAAATGTGTCATACACTACAACAAACCTTTTATCCTCGTCAGAAGTGTTTCATTTTGTCAGTGTTTATTGAGATTTTCTGCATATGCTCTTAATTACATGGAAATTTGAGGGGAAAAACTAACGAATAGTTTAATTTTAATCTATGTGATAAGAAATCATGCTCCTAATCATGAGTCAAGTGATCTTAAATAATCAAACGCATAAGCAAAACCCAACTTTCACACATTATGATACAGAAGTCTGGTACATTAGTTCTGTCCAGGCATGTCCCTGTGAAATTTCAGCCTCAATCTGTTACAGTGACAGTTTTAAGCAAGTATACCTTAGAGACTGCTGAATCACATCTATGAATCATATTTTATGCGCTTAAAGTTCAGTCAGTGTGCAGCTATCATTCTTATTTTACTCAGTTGATATTCAGATCTATTGCAGGGCGAATGTGATAAATTGTTCCACTTTGAATGTGACTGTGATCAGTCAGGTCATTATATGGGATCTGCTGTGATTCCAACATAAGCGATAATTGCACAGAATTTGGTGTTTGTGTTTATACACGCATTTAGCATCATATAAAAAGATGTCATATTATCTTCATTAAAATGTTTTACATAGTCATTTCAATACTCAGTCAGCTCATAATTCAGCCACCCCCAGAGGATTGTGGGCTAGTTGTCACACTTTTTACTCCAGTGAATATTTTTCTGGGTGGGGATACTGAATAAATCAATTTCTGTGTAGGCTCATGCCTTGAAGTCTTGGCCACTAAATATTTCCAGTGTTATTGCCAAAGTAATAAGATAGACTTGATTAAACGCATTGATTTTTGCACATTATGGTGTAAGGGGAAATCTGTCTATTAAAGGCTTTTTAGCAAAATTAAAAAGTTTTGAGTTTGTTTCAAACCAACTTTGTGTGTTATATTTCATGTGTTACCTCCTCCGTGTGACCACTAGCCCCCGTGTCTTCTAAATATTAGTACACTGCCTAATTATCAACATTACAACATTCTCTGCAATTTATTTGCATGAAAGCATGCCATTATGTCTCTATGGTATAGGCTCTGTCTTTTAAGTATATCCATTATAAACAGCAAATAAGATTTCACATCTTTCAGGTTGATATGGTGACTCCATTTTATTTTTTTTTATTTTTTTTTATAATATCATAGGTTGTGCGTGTAAATAAAGCAAAACTCTGGGATTTACGGGTCAGGATTAAAATATGAGCCTACTCCATTATGACATCAGCCTATTACTGACCTACATTTAATTTTTTTGTCGCGGTCACACCATAGACTGTATAAAGGTCACACACACACAACGGGCAAATAATGTCACGTGACGTGCAGGGCATTCCTCGCGCGCTGCCGCTGCCTGGGATTTGCATACAAGGTAGTTATGGCTGATCCTTGGTTGACAATTTTAACCCGAACACGAGGTGTGAGCGCACAGTGGGGTTGGCAGAAAAGTGGAGCACTTCTGTTAAATTGGGGTCATGGGAGAGACCATCATTTTTGCGAATCGGTTCTTTCGAACAGTTTATTTCAAAGAACCGGTTCAAAAATGATTAATACTTTGCGTCCCGACGTAAAAAACACCATCGCATGTACACGTGCATGGCACGTGCTCTATATGTAAGCATCATTTTCCTTTTAATTTTGTTAATAATGGGTGTTTATTGTAATTTCATGTTAGGTTTAGTTTGTTTCATCTATTATTTGCACTGCAAAACAACTTATATGTGATTTGCATTTAACAATTTTATTTAGGCCTACTTTACGACTGAAAAAAAGACGTTTTAATAAAAAGCTATTTATTAAAACGAACTCAAATCAGTCAAATCCTCAAACTATCAGCTCATTCTCGGCTCATTACGACTCCGGTTGATTCGGACCGATTCAGTGCGATTCCTTTAAACTGGTTTTATAAATCAGTTCAACTGATTCATTGAAAATAATTCGATTTGAAAGAACCATTCGTTTACGAATCGGACATCGCTAGTCGAAGCTAGAGAAAACCAGTTGCTCAAGTTTCCAGCTTCTCAAATTTTTGTCTTGTCATTAGGCTACCGCAAGGCAAACGTATCCTGTGAAATGTGCAAACCGTTTAGTTTAATTACTTATTGTTCTCCTGCTTCTCTTCCAAGTTTACAGTGTTTACCTCTCAATAATACATATGTATGCATCATTTGCGAAATCAGACAGTCGCGCATAAATGAATAAATCGCCCGTGGATTCACGATGCTTGGGACCACACACACACATAATGACTCGGATACCGCCGCCCACGCACACTGCGCACTCAGCGCTGCTCGCGGTGAGGAGTTCAAGGTTCCCATCACCCCTTTACATAAACACACGCGCGTCCCAGATGCGCGCTCTACCCGCTCCAGCACTCGCTCGAGCGCCCACGCGCTACTTTTCTGAGCCATTGAAATATTCTGGTCTTTTCTCTCACTCCCACTCAGAGACGCGCTGAATCACTGTTTTAGTTCATGTTCAGGTAATTCAGATGAATGCATATGACATAGCCTATATGTAAGGGACTGGAACGTCCCATATGATGGTGGAGAATTATCCGTGTGCCATGAATATTAATCCACGCACTGCAATAGGGATATTAAACTGACATTCGTATTTCTAAAGCACTGCAGTGGTGGTTTACGTTGCTATATTTTACATTTTCGTATTGTGTGTGTGTGTGTGTGTCTGTGTGTGTGTGATTTAAACCGCCACCTCCAAAATTGCACAGAAAATCTTACGCTATAACAAGAATAAAAATAGCTAATAATAGTAATGTGATTGTTATAATTATTCTCGTGTCGAAAAAAATCCAAAAACAGAAAAATATGTGCTATCCCCATTCTTAAAGAGTCAAATGCAATCATCTGTAAATATTGTTGATGTGGGTGTAGCTGCTGAAACTCAAAGCGTTCATTCAGGGACATTATAAGGACTCCTGTGATTGAGTCTGCCAGGAGATGGCATTTAGCACACCCACGAGAGACGGCATAAGTCATTCATTCCACACCAGAGCCAGTGTATAAGGAGTCAAAAGATCTGTCAGGCATGCAAGATTTTCTGCGGACATGCCTTCAGATGTTTCTGCCATACACAATCTCTCCAAGTATACAGACTAAATGATTTCTGAGCTATAAATGTCAGCTTGTCCATACAGCTTGTTTAAGCTTTCATGCAACCATTTACTAAACAATTAGTTTAAAGCACAAGTTTTTAGACACATTATTGGCAGTATGTTTGCTCTGTCAATGAAAATAGTTTCGAAAGCAATCGAAACTAGCGGGAAAAATGTTGTGCATCTCTGAGCAACACACAGCAGTGGTGTTTTAACTAATCAGCAAGTCAGTTGAGTGAATGATTCAGTAAAGAGTCGCTTGTCGCCACCTACTGGCATAACGATGTAACAGAAAGGATCAGTGAAAAAATTGCCACTATTGAACAGACTGACAGCCTGTCTGGAAAATTAAAACACAAGCAGAGTTAGTTACAAATACAAGTGAAAAATTGCATCGCTGTTTTGGAAATCGATAACGCTCTGCTTCTTTTCGAACTAAAAATGCCTATGTTGTACCGAATATCAGGACAAGAATACACATTTACCATTGTGCTCACTGAAATTTTGTAGGTGAAATCAGTCTATTCAATATGAATCCGCTCAACTGGGAGTTTCATGTGTGGGCTAAAAACTTTCCCATGCAGATTTCGCTCATATTCAAGTTTGTGAATTCACAGTGCTGGCCAAAAGAAAGCTGTTTGTTTTGAAAAGTGACTTTTGTGTGAGCTTAAAAGTGCCGTATGTAGGATTGACACCTAGCGGTTGAACTAGGTATTGCAGTCCAAATTCAAAATATTGGAGAAGGTTTTTTTTCACCCGGCCCCTCCTCCTCAGACTTGACGCACAAGCAGGTTGCCAGATTAACGACACCGACAGAAACGACCACACATGACGATGAATGACATTAAATACGCTGTGTTTTCCGCCAGCTGGCAACCCGGGGTGCCGAAATACAATTGGGTAAACTGGCAGTGGGCGGGTTTCACAAACCATAACAAACACAGACATTCCGGGCCGGAATGCACATTTTCAAAGGAGAATAAAACTGTAGCATTGTTTTTCAGATAAACAAGTATGTTAACTTAGCATGTTAATTAAATATCTGCAGACATATTGTGGTATTTTTATGCTTTAGTAGGGTCAAAATCCTACATACAGCACCTTTAAGCTAGGTGCATTTGCGAAAATTTGAAGAAGAAAAAAATATTTTCAGTTGTAGCTATAATGATATATGAAGCACAGTTCACACAGACGTTTTCTGTTGGTCAATGCTGAGAGTAACCAAGAACCAGTTGCGAAATTGGCATTTCGTCCTCATACAAAATTACCAGGAATTCCAAATCGCGTGCATTCCTATGAAAAAGCAGCAAAAATTTGGCAAACAGTAGGCTATTTAAACATTGGTATGCTGTTGACAAAAAACAATGGACCTTTTTTTGCCAACGAATTTTGCTGAAATTTCGCTAATGTGACAAAACTTGTTTGATTTGCATAAATAAATAAACACTAGATATCCCTAAATATTGCTTAATAATGTTTTAATAAATATTTTTAATTACAAAAGATCTGCTTACTAGAACTATTACATCATGAACTATGCTAATGTTTTGTTATTGTTTATTGTTGCTATCTTAACATTATATGGCATTTATTGTTATTATTTGTAATATGATACTGTCCTGTTAAGAAGGGGAAAAGAGACTAATAGTCAGAATGTGTTTACTTTTCCATCGGTGGAGGTCGCCAGCTGTACTGTGCTGGGGCTCATCCACACTTACTTTCAAGAGTGCCGTCGATGGGTTTGACTCAAAGCACAGACGCCCACCTATCCGCTCTCTCCGACTCACTTTCCACCGAGCGCTTCAAAATGGCGGCCGCTTCATCCATCCAGCCGCCGAGCGTGCATGCGCTACAGGGGGAAAATTCACCTCACCCGGAGTCCGACAGCCCCGCGAGCCGACAGGAGGAGGACGCAGCATCCGAGGGGACCACCATCCTCAGAGACCTACCGGAACTTGATCCCGAGGAGATCGAGAAACGGCTGGAGAAAACTCGCAGAGAGCTGAGCAACAGGAGGAAGATCCTTATAAAGAACCTGCCACAGGATACAACCAACCAGGTAACGTTAGAGAGATTTACATACCTTAGCCTGACAGGTGAAAGTTACACTGCTCACTAGTTCATGGGACAAAAGGCCTTTTCAAGAGCTTTTCTTAGCATTTTAAGTATGGTTGTTAGTTTGTTAGTCAAGATACATAAACGAGTTTTATTATTCCATCAGTTTTCATCTAACGTGTGTAACTTAGTTAAGCGCACCACGTACGACCGTTACAATATGTTTCAGCCAAAGTAAATAAATAAAATGGCAAACACACATCAGTTACAAGAGAGTTCAATTAAAACAATTATTAGTTTGAAATACGGATATTGAGCGTCGCCTGAGTAAATGTAAACAGTTCAAATTAAGTGACCTTGAAAGAAATGAACGAATAAAGCAGTGCTGAAACTTTTACGTTAATCATCGGGAAGACCTGTCGGTTTAACTGTTTGCGTGCGACCCATAACGTTATCTGCCCTAAAACAACACCAAATTTCTATTGTAAAAGCACCACTGAAGTGAAACGAAAACAAATAAGCGGAAAATATGCAGTAAAATAACAGCCCGACGGCACCTTTAGATGAACGCGCGCTCCGTCTGAATAACAGAGTTCCGCTGAAAACGAGCCGCTCACCGTCTCTGTCTAGTTCAGCGCTTATCAAACTCTTTCGTCTTATGTATCCCCACAACCTCATAAATGCGACTCAAATACTCGTCCATTAACCAATATGCAGCCTAACATATGTTCCGTGTAACTGGGTATATACTAGACTTGGTTCGAAATGAACTAAGTATGATAACACTCTCTACAAAAACGCAGCGAGTTTCATTTTATAAGCCCTAATGGGTTTTATTTTAGTTTTATATCTTATGTTTTTTATCTCATACTTTGCTAATCGATCCTTATTGTAGCTCTTATTATATTTAATTTTGAGTACGACTTGTTTGCTTATTAATGTTTCCTACATGCGGCGGCTCTTATCCATTTGCCTGGTTGTGGTTGGATGTTGTCTGGAGGCATGTTTGCTCATGGAGACAGGCAGACTGACTGAGATCCGGCTGAGGGCGTTCAGGCAGGGAGAACAGCACAGCGGTGAGCTGAACTCTGAGTGGGAGATTTTCATATTCAACGGGCTGAGGTGGATGCTGGCGATGGCATTTCCTACAGAGTTTTCCCACATTGTTACTGTCAGTAAACATGTCGGATACCTGGGTCCTTGAGGGAGGTGTAATATTTCCCCAGCTCCAGGAGATGAATGCAGTTAATATCTAATTGTCAGTATGTGCCGAACAGATGACACTGCACTGTACGTTTGCACTTCTAGAATGCACAAACATTAACTTTCAGGTTAGGTTGTGCGGAGTATGCAGTAGCGTTAGTTTTGTCTGATTCTTTTCAGATGTTTAATTGTTATTATGACATGCTCTTGCATGCTATTTCACATAGCCTGCACTGCATGTTGTATTACGGACACAGACAGCACGACAGTGAGTAACAGTTTGGAGAAGAGTGTCAGGTGCACACCGCCGCTGTGATCAGGTCACAGAGTAGCAGCTTATCACTGAGAACACATGTCGGGCAAAGCAGCTCGGTCTCTCTTTCTGTCTGTGTCCCTCATTCATACATACACAATCACTCTGCTCCTTATACTGAATAATTTAGGAGCAGGTCGGTCACAGGTTTGGGCAGGAGAAATGTCAGAAATGAACTCTGCTGACTGGCTCTTTGTCAGGTGACAACATATTTTGGGTTATCTCATTGTTATCTCATTGTTTGGGTTATCTCGTTGCTCCCCATTGTTGAGCTCTGTCCACTCTTCCACAGGTTTGTTATTGGTTTGGGTGTCAGTAGCAGATGTTCAGCAGTGGAGTATGGGAGTGTGTGTTCTCCCTGAATACTCAACATTCACATTTACAGATGGGTTGGGTGATGAGCAAAAAATGTATCATTATATACTATTAATGATCTGTTATATTAATATTCTATCTCAACAACCGTATATATGGTTCAGAAAATGATTACAAAAACAGAAAAAAATCTTTCTCTCTCTATATAGAGAGAGAGAGAGAGAGAGAGAGAGAGAGAGAGTGTGTGTGTATATATATATATATATACATATATACATATATATATATATATATATATATATATAATTATATAATAATAATAATTATTTAATATTATTTAAATAATATTATTTAATACATTTAATAATTATATATATATATTTATATAATATATATATATATATATATATATATATATATATATATATATATATAATTTTAATTAAGGTTTTAGTAATTTTGTTTTTTTTGTAATTTATGTTAATTATTATATTTTATACTATTATTATATATTATTAATTATTAATAAATGAAAATACGAAATACTGAACTAGCTAAAATAAAACACATGTAAGGGTTTTTATGTTTTATTAATTTTTTCTTTAAAGTAATGGTAAGTAATCTAATCTGGCATCTGTAAATATCTGAATGTCTGAAAGTCAGCTATTCCTTTCCACGCAGTGGCATTTTGCACAAACTTGACACAAACAATCCTTAAAATCAGTATATCACCTACCCCTAAATAAAAATGTATTTAAAACATTTCAATATTTGGAGTAAATATGTATTCTTAGCCTATATTTGTTTAAATTTGCTAAGAGCTCAGAAATAGCTACTGTTTTATATCATACTTGAGTTGTAGTCACTTAGAGGTCATTGCATACTGTTTACCTAGTGTTGCTGGCTAGAATAAATTGTTTTCCTTCCCCTTCCTTCTGAAGATTAGTTTCTATCTGGTTTCAATTTCTCTCTGTTCTGTCCTGACCTCGTATCTCCTTGGCTATTGACTGGGGTCACCACAGAGCAAAGCAAGCTCTATATCTGGGTCAGTCTGTTTCACCCCAGTGTCTGACCTTCCTGTGTGCACGAACCCTTAACTTTCATCATGTGTCTGTTGGAGTGTGAGACAGCAGTCTGACCAGTCAAACCCATCTAAAATATAGTGAAGGTCATCTGTATCTCTAAATCAGTGAGCGTTACTGTGAGCTGCCATTACAAAAGCAGTTGATTTTACGCATGCTGGTGTAGATATACTGTAGGGATACATAGACTTTATATTTGTTTTATTTATATATATGTTGAATTATTATGTAGTGCCTATGTCATATATGTATGTATTTGTAAAATGTCATTCCTCTGCAATTCCTATGTGTGTGTGTGTGTGTGGAGGGGGTATCAGTTCGCTAGATGGCCAGCTGCCAAAACATTGAAAACAATGATATCATTAAAAATATAACATTTTAATTTTCCACTAAATATTTCCATCTTTCCATTTACGGGTATTTCCCTAAACCGACACACAGCTCATATGTTTTTCCGCCACGGGGTGAGAATGTAATGATTACGAAAACAATTATTTATTTTTGATAATTATTATTTTATTTCAGTTAGTTTTGCAATAACTGTTGTTAGCTTAATTTCATTTTAGTTTTTCATTTATTTTGATTTTTTTAAATTTATTTCAGTTTACTAAAATGTTTTTTGACCAATCGTTTTCGTCTTAGTTTTAGTTTTCGTAAACGAAAACTAGTTTTAGTTTTAGTTTTTCGTAAAACTTGGTCTATTGGCCCAATCCTAAGTATTGAATATGTTGTAGAAATATTAAATACTGCTTGAAATCGTTGACTAAATGTAATTACTAGAACTAAATTCACACAAATTAGAAGTTTTTTCTGATTCCTGAGGTACTGCTAGGGGTGGGCGATATACCGTTAGACACGATTTACCGGTAGAAATTTGTCAGCTGGTAGAGATTTTGGACTATCGCTTCTATCGTGGTTACACGCTCACGTGACGTTGCTGTGCTACGTGTTCAAGAGAACGTATCTTTTGCACGTGGTTTTAAGCATTGCGGCAAAATGTCCATGTTTGCAAGTATACTTGTAAACACAGTAATTTAGGTCTTAAGTGAAAGCAAATAGTTGAGAAAGGAAACACATGAGTAGCAGTATATTGGATCCCGGCAGCTCATCTCTGCTGCTCTTGACTAAATCACTTTTGTAACTTTAATAAGATGAAATATTTAATTTACACAGTGAAGAATATGCAGTGATTTTATACATTTGATTACTTTAAACAATGTAGCATTTATTATTTATTTGTTCTAATGGAGTGTTTTTGCCCTATTGCTTGTAATATGTTTCTTATTCTTATTTAATTGCTGACTGTTTGTCTTCAGTAAGCTTGAGTTTTTTGTTTGTTTTTTTAGGCTAGTATTATTTTTGTGATATTAACACTGGTGACAAGAATTGTATCAACAATTTTGATACCATAAAGACGTCATTTATAACTATATAATTTAATAACCATATTGTGATTTTTTTTTTTTGCACATTGCAGAATAAAAGTGAAAAAGCAGTGTAGAATTGTGAAAAATTGTTTGTTGTTTAGTGATATATAGTAGCTAGCAGCTTTCATCAGTGTCACAGGCCTACAACACATTCACACAACATTGCACATCTCATCCTGACCGTGTCTTCTCAGAGACAACAAAGCGTCTGAGTTCTCAGCAGTACAAAATGATTAACACACGTGAGCATATTTATACTCTCACTCTGATAAATTGCTGTCTTTTAGTTTTAACTTCTGACTTTTAGTTTTAAGTCCCCTTGTTAACACAGACTGTCTGTACGTCTGTAAAGCATTTGATTAAGTCACATGCAGCATGACCTGTGTTTCATTGGTGAACAGGCATCTAGACATTAATCAAGGGCAGTAACCCCCCTCCCTTCTGTTAGCCTTCAGCCGTCCCAGATGTTCAGTTGAATCATAGCGGGCCGATGCTGGTCCTGACAGTGTGATCCATATCTAATGGTATCTAGATGCTCACTCAGGCTTTCTGGCCATTTATGGGCCATTACAATGCATGTGTAATGTGCTGTGTTAAGAGAAAGCCATAAGTGAGGCAGACTTGTGTGGAAAGTGTCTTGTTGACTCTAATTAGAGGCAGAGGGAGGGAGTGCACTGCTCTTTGAAATGGCAAAGAAAGTGAATTAGACTTACATTTACCAAAGGACAGTACAGGATGTGAAGTTGGAAAAAAAAAGTAGTTTATGTACTGTATATAGCAGATTAGAATGCATGTCAGTGCTTAATTTTATTTGGTTTTCATACATATTAAAGGAAATGTGTTAATAGTTTGACAGATATGACTATTAAGTTATCTCAGATACTCACATCTGTCTTTCATTATTTACTCACAAACATGTCATTCCAAACCTGTATGGACCCTTTTCACATTTTCAGGTTTTTTAGAAGCAGAAGTCATCATAATTGGGTGAGCTTCTATAGTGGTCAATGGGAGACTATGTATATTTTTTTGCATTCCCATTTGCTCAAACAGCAAAAGAAAAACTCAACAATAGTGTTTTCACGACTTTCAAAAAGAGGAACAAATAGACAGAGATTGATAACATCAGTCAGAAGAGAGAACAATGTCAAATTTACCATCACTCATTAGTTTTTTTGTAATTTGATGCAAAGGTAATATAATACAAAGTATAGTGTTATAAATGTACATATACATTACAAAAGAAAATATAAAGTCTTTGCACAATTTAAGATCCTGATGACCTTTGAAATGCGTCATCACAGTCTGAGAAAAGGGTTCATTGCTTTTTTTCATCTGTGGAACACAAAAATAGAAGTTTTGAACAATATCCAAAATGCTGTTGTCCATACAGTGAGTACAATGACCAGGGATCTGTCAGTCTCCTGAAAGAACAAAATATAAACAAAGCCATAGAAGTTTTATTAAAGGGTGTCATATCACACATATGAAAATTCCATCATCATTTACATAATTTACCCTCATGCCCCAATCCCAAAGATATTTGTTTATCTTTATAACACAAGTGTAGATATTTTTAATGAAACCTGAGATGTCTATCCCTCCATTGAAAGTCCATGTAAACAAATCTTTGATGATTCAAGATCTGAAAAGTAAGTATTGTAAATGTAATTTATATGAATCGAGTGGTCTTTTGTAGTTTTTATGTGTTTTTCACATATAAACATTGATTAATGCAAATACATAGAGCACATCAAATATGGTAAACGGACGCTCTTGCTTGACGTGCAAGAACCAATGAGGTTTGTCCTTGATGAGCACGTTTGAGTTTCCACAAGAACCAAAGTTTGTTCTTTTGCATCAAGCAAGTACAGTTGAGCTTTTGTTTACCATATTTGGTGTGCATTGATCAGTGTTTATGTGTAAATGAAAGCCTAAATTAAATCGGCTCATCATAAAAACAGTTAATGTCTCTTCAGAAGACATATTAAACTGCTCAGTTTACCAAATACACAATTTTAGGTCCTCAGCAAAATCATTGTTCATGAAAGTACATCTCACAGTGCACAGTAATTCGGCACAGCACACATTAACAGCCCCACGCTGTTGCAGTATGCCATGTCCCCTGCTGAATCCAGATGTCCCTTTGTCATAATCAAGTGTGTCCTTCTGGATGTTCCTTATGACCAGCTAGAGAAAGCACAAAGCCAGTGTGGGCACCTCTGGTTTATCTCTGTTAACACACGTTCGGGATGTGACAGCAGGGCCTGCTGTGTGCATAAAAGGGAAGAGGAAGAGATTTATGAGACAGCGTATGTGTGTGTTTATCTGATGGATAACAGCGGACACTCTGGTTCTTTGTGTGGCTGCAGCTGGAAATCTTTATGCTCATGGCCACACCTCATTGAATTGATTTTCATAATGATAAAAGAACAAATTTGTATGGCGCCCCATATGCTGCATCTGGATGATCTCTCACTGAATTTATTATTACTGAATCTTTGATATTTTATGTTTTTCGTTTCATGTGTTTCACCAGAAATATGTTTATACACCTTTATTTGATTTTAGAAAATGAAGAAACCCTTCTGAAAGAGACATTTTATGTCTCAGATTCTCTCTAAATGATGGCTGGAGGCCAATTGCGAGATCACATAATGTGCCAACGTTCTTTCCTCACACAAATGAAATCATCAGCACTATACAATATATATGCATGCAAGAGAAATGATTTCCCTTTAAAGTTAACACATTGTTAAACCAGTTGCGCATCTCTTCAAATCACTAGTATGAGGCTATATATTTCTATATTACTTAGTCATATTTAGTTTAAATTTCTGCTGCAATAGAGACCCGCTTTTCAGAAAGAGTCCTTGCTGCAGACTATAGCGCAATAATGCAGTGGATAAATATAGCCTACTACTGTATGTAGTACATTTTGGTGATGTGCTTGTGTGTTTTTTATTAGTAGTAGTAGTATTGTAATGTATCTAGAGTGTATGACAACGGTAGTCTTTCCCTGACTCAATTTTGATTATTTAATGCTGTTATATATATAGCTTATAATATATATAGCTTATTTACAATTTTAGCTCCGGTTCCACTCTGGGTTTTCCATTTACTCACCAGTAAATGAAAGAGGAACAAAGCTCAGCCAATCAAATTTGAGGAACTAACTGCTAATAATAAATTTGTGTAGCGAAAAACAAACATACAGTACAGTGTAGCATTAATTTGTTCATTTTTTCTCTCTTTTCGTTTCCCCCAGGAGGTCCATGAAATTCTACGCGAGTACGAGCTCAAATACTGTTTTGTGGACCGGAACAAAGGAACAGGTAATTGGCCTCCTTCAGTCATGCTACTGCTCTCATGTTTCTAATGGTTCTCTTCCATCTGAGCCATCAGAATCCAGACCTCTCGAAAAACACCACACATTTGCCTACTTAACGCACCTGAGATGTTAATTTCGTGTGGTGGTGAATGAGCACTTACAGAGAATTGTTGAAATCTTGATGAAATGTCTCAGCTCTGTAACTGCAAAAATGTTGCCTGTTCCTTTGAAGTAAAGAGAAGCTTTGAGGTTATTTGAGTTTGTACATTCTGTCACTGTGTTGATTTGTCCTCTTTCTATTTTTGTTCAGTATGAAATACTGAATCAAACAAGCAGTGCAGTTTAGATTTCATATATAATTTTAACTTCATTATAAAAAAATAATAAATAAAATGTAATATTATTTTAACTTCAGTCCATCACTTAAAATAATGATCTAATACATCCTACTTCAGCTGGATTCCAGACAATTTGAAAGCTCAGGGTGACTTTCAAAACAAACCAAGCTTGTCATTTTCATCCATGCTGAAAAACAATTTTAAGTCTAACATATGGTAATAAATTCTTGAAGATAAATAAGGGAAGATAAACAAAATGCTCTGAAGTTAAGCAAAAGTGTGTTCTGTTATTCAGTTTGAGAAATTAGAAGAAATTTTGCAGCCTGAATAAGAGGAAAAGCTTGCTCACTTGGAAGACTTAGTCATACCGGGAAATGCATGAAAAAAAAAGATATTATTAGCTAATTATAAGCTGATAATGTAAAGTATTGCAGTTGATTTATGACTGAATCATTACTGCTGCTGCAAGCTGTATTTGCCCAAACATTTTCAATTATGAATTCATTTTAATTGGGTTTAGCACATTCAATGCTTCATAATCACTTGTCTTAGCCCTCATCTACCAATATTCACACTCCTCCAGGCCTTAAAAATGTAAACAAACAGCACAGACACATCATTTTCCAGACTGCCTAAATTTGGCACAACCTTTACCAAGTCAGTTCAGAAAACAAGAGTGTAGTATATATGTTTAGTCTTGTTTTTGAGGTGCAACCAATGTACTATCTTTTTTTTTTTTTATGTATTGATCCAAAAGCAAGTCAAATAGTATTTTCCTTTCAGAAAATCGTTTTTTTTTTTATATCTTTCAGCTACTGTAATTATGACAGTTTTCTCTTCTAAATGCAACAATTCTCTCTGAATGTTGTTGTGATGGGAGCAACAAACCTTTCATCAAAATTTAGTGCAAGATAGTAGACGCAGACCTGGCCAAATGTTCAACATTCTCAGATTTTAGAACTGGTATGATATCTATAGTGCTAGCAGCGTCTTGAAAAGTGCCACGAGCAACTTGCTTTGAAATGTTGTTGAAAAATCAGCTTTAATTTCTTAATTTTTTTTCAAGATGTGAAAGGCTGAGTTAAAATGTTCTAGCATCATTTGGCATATCTTCATGCCAGTATGAAAAATTGTGAATGATCAAAGCTGTAATGCTTCAGTGTAATAGGGTTCATCAGAGGTGAAATCTATTCTGAGTTGCACAAAGTAATGTAGCCAAGTAGGATGTGTTCCAGGATCAACGTTCTTTGTTGGTCCTGGAACAATAGTTCTATAACAGTACTCCTTTCCCTTGAAATTCAAGAGAATAATCGATAGATAAGAACATTGTTTAAGCCTCTGATGCTACAATTTTATTGATCGATACAAATATTTAAATTTTAATGATATTAATCATCTTTGATGATATTATGTCTTATTCAATATATAGCCTATGATATTACATTTCACTATTTAATTAAAGATAGATAGTAAATAAAACAATTATTATTTTTAGTGCTAGGCAACGATTAATCGTGATTAATTGCATCCAAAATAAAAGTTTTTGTGTATATAATATATGTGTGTGTACTGTGTATATTTATTAATTATATATATAACAGACACACACATACAGTGTATATTTAGAAAATATTTACATGTATTTACATGTATATATTTATATTCATATAATTTATATGTAAATATATTTAATATATAAACATAACATATTTCATAAATATATACATGCATGTATATTATGTACACAAAAAACTTTTATTTTGGATGCGATTATTCACGATTACCGGTAATCGCTGCCCAGTACTAATTATTTTATATAATATTTACTAAAATAGAAGTGAATACTTTGAAAATGTATCAAAAGACCTATGGATAATGTTTATTTTATTTTATTTTATTTTTAAATGTACGTTAACAACACTATGCTTTGTGTTTTAATACAATATACTTATTTTTAATACATTGAAAATACAATTATTTTTAATACAGTATATGTCTTAATACTGTTTACTTTCAGTACACAGTATTTATTTATTTGCTAGCTATTGGGGCAGACCGGAATGCAATATATATTTTGTTGTAGTTTCTGTTTACCACTGCAGAAGTTTGCCCAACTATGAATATGAAAGGAGTTCATGTGGAAAAAAATTATGCTGTCATTCTCAGAGCTGTCAAAATAAAAGTACTGGCGCTGTCAATATAAAAGTCCCGTTTCCAAAACTTATCGGCCAACAGAAAAGCGTTTTGACTGATGGTGATAAATAAAAACGGCAAAATATCGGCTGATATATCGCATTAATTTTGCCACCAGCCGTAGCCAAGCCACACTGATGGATTGAGCCTCAGCTGCACGGTTACCGTAATTACAGCTGCATATTTCACACATGGGTATTTTGCACAGTCCAGTGCTAAACCTAAGTCTGATTATCAACCTGCACCTTCATGTAATGCCGGGATTCTGGCCTGCTAAATGTCGTCAGTGCCTAAAACCCCTGGCAGCATTGCAAACATTCCCACATGCTCTAATTAGCAGTATCTAGGGATAAAGGTGAAACACCATGATGATCTCATCCTCCAGCCGCTCGGGGCTTGTCACCTCCTGCCAGCACCCCAGCAGAGGCTCCGGTGTCAAGGATCAGAGTCCAGCGTGCCTGCAGGAGGAGGAACGTTCCTTTTGCTCTTTAATACTTGCCTGAAATAAGTTGAACGATTTAAAAATGAGCGATTCACATGGCATATAGACCTGCTCTTGCGGTTAGAGTTGAGTTTAAGCAAAGAGCTGTGAAGAGAGAAAAAGAATGAGGAATTACCAAAGAGGAAATGAAGGAAAGGTGAGGAAATATTGATAGAGACTGCAGGGAGAGAAAGCAATCAGAGAAGGAAGAAAGAATGACAGCTTATATGATGGTGGAAGATGGGGGCAAAAAAGAAATCCTACAGAAAAAGAATTCTTGTCTCGTCTGGCATGCAGCCCGGAATTGAAATATGCTGTGATATTCCCAATGCTGGAGGCTTACAGTAAGGGAATTACACACCTCCCCCTTCTTCCTCATGTTATAGTTGCTTCATACTGCATTATGAATGTTCCTAGGCTAAATGATCTGAACATATGCTTTTAAGGCCTGCCAGGGAAGAGCTGCCTTCCAAAACAAAAATAGTGACAATAGTGGCAAGCTCTCATTTCAAACGCCCGTTCTTAGAAGCACAAGTCC
>JAFVLL020015494.1:0-11914 GCA_021397915.2 Tor tambroides
GAACTCACAGATATTGCAGCAATGCATATGTGGAAGAGGCCTTCATCAGCTGTGGGGTCACATGGTGGGATAACTCTGAAAATTTCACAAACACAGAGTATTTATCATAAGCTGGTGAGATCCAGGCCGATTACTCAGCCTGCATGCGCTCCCGTCCTCCCCTCAGTTCCCAAGCAATAGACCATTACTAACAAGAGCACTTCTACTGAACCTCTTCAAGTGCAGATTATTCATTTAAACCGATAGTCGTAGGTAATGTGACTGACGAGAAACGCCAGCACACGACCCCGCTCACGCTTCTGTGTAAACTGAAATTCTGGGATGGACTTGCGACTACTAAAGTCCATGATAAAAGAAACTCAGAGATGAATGAAAAGATCCTGATTGTGTTTGGTTTGAGGAAGTCTTGGACGAGGCTAACGTGTGACGCACTGAAGTAACTCTAGATTCACAGTTTGGTGTCTTGTTACCTAAAATCCAGCCGAAAAGTCTCTTGTATATGTGAGAAGAATCAAAGATGAGATCAAAGTCAGAAAATCTCTACATGAATCGCAGTGATGGATGTGCATATCACTTTCAGCAGAAATATGATCAGGTATGTTTGCACACCTGTAGACTTGGAACCATATAAATGTTCTGGGTAGTGCATTATGAGATGCAAACAGACTATATAATGAGCAGCAATAAAGATCATATCTAATGAATATCTGATGACCTTAACCATGTTATCTATCTGAAATCACAGCAGTTAATGTCTAAACCCAGAGATCCTACGAATGCATTTATTTAGCATGTATGTTTAAAAAAATAAATAAATAAAAAATAATAATAATATATATATATATATATATATATGCTTTTGTAATATTTGTCATTTATTGTTTGTCAAGTTATAAAATGTATTCATTTTACATGTTAAGTTATAATGATACAAAAATAAATGACATTCGTGATTTCTTTTAAACTTTTTTACTTTAATTTTAAAATTAATATAAATATTCTAATATACTTATAAAATACATATACAGTAATACATATAAAAATAAATATATGTATCTGTGTGTATTATACAAGATTATAAGCTTACACATTTAAATATATATGAACTATAAAATTAGCAAATTATATATGGTTTATAGTTTGATTTGAAATATGTATATGTATACATACATATACATTTTACATAATTATTATGGTGCAAAATATATTACAAAAAGTAACTTTTTTCATTCATTTTTTTCCACTTACAACAAAACACAAGAAAGTTTTGATTGAATTTTACAATTGACCATAATGAAACAATCATAAGACACAAATTAAGAGTACTTACTCGACAGGAGGTTTGGTGGGCAATGCATTTTCGTACCAGTCTGAGTAGTCGTAGTCGTCTTTCACAGTTTCAGCACTCATGGTGCCAACCTACAGATGAAACAGAAGTTTCAGTGAGCTCCACTAACTTAGACGGCAGCCGAAATCAGTCTTCCACACTCATGTGAGACACAAAACACCCTAACTGTTCAGTTTTTGTCCCTAAAGTCTCCTTCTCTCCTCCTTTCTCGCCCCTTGTTCAGGTGCCCTGTTACCACTGCGGCTGAGAGCTGTGAGGAGCAATGTGACGGGTCCCCTTCTGTAGCATGCCAACCCAAAACGTCTTTGCTTCAGCTTGGATCTCCTTTTCAGATGGGGGATTACCACCTCACTGGAAACCAGGAGAGAGAGAAAGAGGGGGTGTGAAAGCAATCCAGAGAGAAGTTTTCTCTCCTGCCACCTGTAGTTCAGAGGGATTAGGTGGTCTTCCAAAGGCTGGTATTGAGAGTCTGAATGAGAACTGGACTTATAAAACTGAGTCAAAACAGACTGGAACTGTGTGGGGGCCGAATGCTGACATATTCCACCGTGATAACAGGGAAATTCATGTGTGAGAGCGTTGTTCCAGTTATCAGGTGGAGATTCCCAATGGTGACTCAAAGAGTGAGGTATAAGGAAGTCATTTCCATGAACCACACACACGTATTGAGACACACGTGAGGAATCAAGTCAGACGCAATGCAGATTACACTTTCTGAAGTGTTTTTGTTTCGTTACGACTGCAGAATTTTATCTTCAAAAGATTAAACGATTACAATAAGGTTTTCAAACTGATATTATAACACAATCTCAAATATTTTTAACCTAAAGTGTTTTTAAGATGTCTAAACCTAATGCGTTGTCATTTTTGTCGATTTCATACCTGAGAACTAATAAAATGGGATTAAATTTATGATATGAATGAACGTACAAACACCAACCAACCAACAACCGCATAACAGTGGACTAACAGTCACTCAAAACACTGGCCAACTTGCCAAGGTGTTCTTACAAACACACAGCTTTTCATTTCATAAGATGTTAACTGATGGACTGGAGTGGTGTGGATTATTGTGATGTTTTTATCAGCTGTTTGGACTCTCATTCTGACGGCACCCATTCACTGCAGAGGATCCACTGGTGAGCACATGTTGCAGTGCTAAATTTCTCCAAATCTGTTCCCATTTAGAAATAAACTCTACGACTTGAATTGCCTGAAGGTGAGTACATTTTCAGAACTTTTTTTGGTGAACTATACCTTTAAGGTGTTGCCACGCCCACAAAATGACCACGCTCCTTCTTTAGTATGAGGGAACTTGGAGGTATTCACAACCTTCAGCTGCATTGTTGCCCTCATTATGCTGGGATTATAGTCAAAGACGGTTAAGAAAAGCTCCAAAAATCCATTTATAACAATGTCGAAAACTTGAGAAAGGGCAAACCTTCTCAAACCACATTCGTGGAGACAAAACCAAAGCAGGATTTACAAACAAAGGTCGTAGAACAAAGAATGCTTTGAAGAGCTTTGATTAGTGTGCCTGAAAGTTTGCTTATATCTGGTTTGGAGAAGGTCAATGGTTGGTTCTGACGCATATAATTTCCAAATAATTTTGACAATGAATTATGAAACCTACCTGGATCTACCTGACAGTTATAAGGCTAACACCTTTTCGACTTTGACTATCCTATCTTTCCTCTCCTATTTCAAAGAATCCAATGCAGCCATTCTCAAAAAAAAAAAAAAAGATACAGTGCACCATTCACTGGAGACATGAACCATCTCACAGCTCTATTTTCATAATGAGTCAGGCTGACACTTGTAGAAGCTTGATCTGTGTAATATCCCTCCTACAGCTACATTCACACCATTACATACTGGACTAGTGCTGTCGTAACAAATGACCACAACAGAATTACACTGTGAATGCCGTCAGCATCATGGAGCACCATTGTGGGCGGCCTTTGAAACTGTGTAGATTCATTCTGGCATGGTTAAACCTAAATGGGATCCTGTCAGTGTCCACAAGAGCTCTTGACAAGGATGAAACTGATTAAGGAGGCAACACCATTGAGCACACGGCCCAAGATGGATGCTGCCTGTAATGACTTCATATGAGCCACCATCACTTAGGGGCTCTGGGGACGACCTCCAGTCACCATTTACCATGAAAACAGTCGCCATGGTGCTGTGCCATTGACAGTGAAGCTTTTAGTGGAGGATAAAGAAGGTCAGGTGACAACCCAGACTTCCATTGCATTAGCTGACAATGAATTTCTAACTGTACATGGAGAAGAGATGGAGTTAATAAAGATAAAGTACATGAGAAATTAATAATGAAAACTGAAAATGGCACATCTAAACACAATCATTACTCCCATATTCCATTATGGTAGGTCACGTAATATAACAATAATAACAACAACAACAACAACAACATGGCAAATCTAGTACGTCTGGATTACATTCATACAACATACATTCATACTACTGTATATGTAACATACTTTTTTAGCAGTTGAGTAGTAATCAGTTATTCAAAATGAGCATGCACTCAAGAAAGTATGTGATTTCAGATGCAGCAAGACAGCATTGTTGATATATTCGTTGAAATGTATTAAATTAATATAGATTTTTTTTGTTTTCATTTACAACAAAACTTGCTAAATTGCATGTACAAAATACAATAGCATTGCACAATTAAGATAAAATACACAATATCATTTTGTAGAAGTAGAGTTCGTTTTTATTTTTTCTTGTGCCGACCAAAGTGATCTGAACACACGACGTCATAATTATGGCTTCCCAACTCATCAATACAAAAAAAAAAAAAAATTAAAAAATTAAAAAAAAAAAAATGAAACAGAAAATATGGGTGTGGTATATATATCAGAAAGTCCTCCCCTTTTAAAATAGCCATTGGACTTTAGTTTAAATCACAGGAATCAACCATGATTTGCTAGTTGCTATCGCTAGGCATTTTTTAGTGTATATAACTTACAATAAAGTGGGGAAAAAAGGAAAATATATATATATATATACACTACATCAGTTATTCTCAAGAGTGTTCTGGCAAAATAACCATAGGTGTAGAAACCAAAAATTGTTTTGAACAGTAGGCAGGCTGAAAATCTGTTTTATGATCGTAAAACCAACTTTATTTGCATCACAGTATACTCACTAAAACAATATTTATTACTGCTATTAGCCTCAACTTGATAGTTTATCCTTGCAAATATTGTACAGCTCTCTATATAATGCTGTATACAAGAGTATATTCATTTAAAGTAAAACACGTATACCAAATTTCAGTACCTTGTGACTTGACTATTGTTAAATCACATTAAAATTTAATTTGTGACTTAGGCTATTCTGTACAAAATAGGTGTGGTATAAATTAAAAACTAGAATAAATCCTACTTGTGTTATGGTCTGTTTTGTCCCGTGTCAAAACGCAATTTTCAACGCTTCACTAGTCGGCGCCACAGAGCCAGGGCGTTGCTAAGGTTTTCTCAGAGACTTTAGCATGTTGCTATGCAGTTGCTAAGGTGTGTTGGTGGGTTACTGGCCCAAGCACCCAAAAAAAAGCGCATAGCTCAGGTTCCTCCTTTAGCGTCTATGGGATTTTCTCAACATTTTATCGTCGAAAATCGTTAAGTGTGGAAGTAACGGCACTCAATCATCATGTCTGTAGCACGGTACCAAGTGAGTTTAGACATCGAAGTTTTAAGAGGTGTGTGTGTGTGTGTGTGTGTGTGTAAAACAGTAAAACGCCACTAACTAGTTCTCCTCGAGGCGCAAGGCGCATGTGGTTTGATACACTCCAAAATGTTGTTAATTTGCTTTTGCGTAGGCTATTAACAACAAGTGCGTGAGGAGGTTAACGTTGGTTAGGTTACGTTACTTGGCATCAGTAACGGATTTTTATGAATGAAGCACGCAGTTTTATTAGCTGGTTTTTCAATGGCACGTGTGCAAAACGCAAATTATTTTGATAACTTACCATCTCCTGACTTCAGATAAAAATGCTCGCCTGGCACACGCGTGCGCGCGCACGTCAATTCACCTGGCATTTACGGTCAATTATGGATGATCGTGTGAACCGATCCATCATACTGTGCATCTTTGGTGCATTCATACACAGGACAATCGATAATTTAATTATGCAACTGTTCTATTGACGTTTATGATTTGGACGTGCTTGTCTGTTAAATATGTGTAATGTTATATTTACATTGCATTTTTTATATCCTGCTCTATTTACTTTTTCTGTTTTTATCTAATTTTTTTTTCTTGTGAAAAGTACAAAGGTTTTATTATTATTATTTTTTAAAATTTCCCAATAGTTTTAGCATTAAATACCAATAAAAATACTCACAAAAAATGAAAACAATTTAATATAACTATAATTTAATTTAGTTTACTTTACTTTAATTTAATTATGAATGACTCCTTACCTTGATTCCAAGAGATCCCAAAGTCTAGTTCCACCTTTGCAGTGTGCAAATTCCTCTATATTCAGAAATTATGTTTCTTCAGCAAAGTGGATCACACACTTGGGTTTCCTACTTATCAGCTTTGCAATAACCATATGTTAAGTGTTTTGAATGAGGTTTTGTATAAACACTGCATGCAGTTTCTCTGCAGACTTTGACCCTTTTTTGCAGTGGCCACAATATCTTGGTAACGAACTTCGGAAGAAAAAAGACACAAGGAAAGTGCTGTTGTAAGATAGGACACCTCTTGGCTGAAGTTCAGCGCAGTGGCCTTTGATCACTGATACGAAACATCAAGGGAAATTGATACATGTTTTGCTCTGCATTCACATAATAAAGGAGCTAAGTGTTCTGTAACAGAATGCAGACCATACAAAAACATTTGTATTTTGTTTCTGCATGCATGTCACAGAAACATGAGGTGTATACCATAGGATGAAGCTTTATAATGCCTTTAATTGTCTGTGGGAATCAGTAACCTCTGTATGACAAGCAGAACCTTCTGACTGAAGCTATAGCAACAGAACAAAACTTACGTATGCGCTATATGTTCTATATGCAGTACAAACCAGCTGCAGTGCTATAATTGGATTCTACTTAACAACTTTTCTCACCACATTTGTTTTTCTTATCTTCTCTCATTATGCAGTGAGAATGGATCAGGATTGAAGACAAGTAGCTGGATTTTGTTTTTGAGGTAGTGAATGTGCGGTTTAATCAGGTTGGTAAGTATCAGCTGGTTTAGACCGTAGAGAATCCTCTACTAGAAGATTCTGGTTCCAGGGTCTGAGACTTGAAGATGGAGATGTTTTGAAGAAAGGTTCAGTCTGTACTGATACCATCACACAGGCCAGTTTGGATGAGGTTTATTCTTTCATACGCAACAAGTTTGTCTTCACTTTACAGAATGTTAGGCCGGTTTTAGAGCCCCAATAGTCTTTCACATTGATGGGTCAGTGACATTATGCTGTTTTTTTTGTCTACCTATTATTTTTTTCACAAATACATTAAAAATTACATTTGTACATATCGTGAATTAAATGCACAACTTCTATGTTTTTAATTTCTGAATCAAAATTCATTTTAATATTTTTTTTTTCTCATGCATGAAGTAAAAAAAATTGTCAGGGTTGTACAACTGTGCTAATATTGTAATGAAGAAAAACAACTCTTTAATAAAACAAATTTTTGAAAAGAAAATCATAAGTAGTAGTTTGCCATATGCGTTTATTTATTGGAAAAAATATTTTTGATAAACTTTTGTCCACCAAATCAAAGTCATGTGTTTTAACCAACATGCAGATACATGCAAAAACAAACAAACAACAACAACAACAACAACAAAAAAACACAGGAACAGGACCCCTCACAGACCTTATAATGACAAGGGAAGGTTAGTTCAGGTTGTAAAATGTCATGTGGTGCAACTTCTCAGAAAATATAATTATGTTTATGAATTAATAATGTGACTATTTTCAAGAAAAATGTAAAAATTTTGTGATTAAGATGTGTACGGTCACATGCATTCATAGTCAAAGGAAACAGTTTTTACTTTTTACTAGATGGTTACACCGCATGACATTTTTGCGTCATTAAATATAAAATGCATTTTTTTAAAACATATGAAACCAACATTAATACAAAGAGTACACCTCAAAGAACTTAGCGTGTGAGTTTAAACTGTATTTGTAATATTTTTCCTTTATTTTGGACATGCCATTGATACTTGTACTCGTTACATTTTATAGGTTTCTGCAAGAATGACAAAAATCACAACATTCGTCTCAAAGTTGAAGCCATCTGTGTCAGATTCAAGCATGAAAGCAGGAGAGGGGTTCTTTGCCATCTACCCATTAACCAACGCTTGTCGCGTGAACCTCTTCACAGGGCTGGATGAGGAGCTCTGCTACTACAGTGCCATCATGACCCTGCTTCAGATCCAAAACGACTACCTGGCCATGCACTGCAGACACATGTTTACTCTGTGGCTTTCCATCAGGCCAGGAAATGTTTTGAGACTGTGACCATCCTGGAGCTGAGGAATCTTCTAATGAAGAAATTGCAACAGTCCTGCAACAGATGGTAAGATTTATTTCTTAGAAATTAATACTTTAATTCAGTGAGGACAATTAAATTGATCAAAATGGACAGCAAAGACTTTTATAGTGTTACAGAAGATTTCAAATAAATTCTGTTCTTTTTAACTTTGTATTCATCAAAGAATCCTGGAAAAAAAACGTATCATGGTTATTATTGTCAATATCAAAACAGCACTGTTTTCAGTATAGATAATAAGAAATGAGCAGCAAACCAGGATATCAGAATTATTTCTGAAGGATCATGTGACACTGGAGACTAATGATGTTGAAAATTCAGCTTTGCATCACAGGAATAAATTACATTTTACAATGTATTACAATAGAAATTAGTTCTTTTAAATTACAATAATATTTCACATTTTTACTGTATTTTTAAACAAATAAATGCAGACTTGGTGAGCATAAGTTTTCATAATGAGTCTAAAAGCATAAAAGCATAAAAACATTCAAAAATCTTGGATGACATATCAAGGATTCAATAAATACAATATACAATACAAAATAATACAGAATTTTATAATATAGTATTTTTTTTGCCTTTTAAGGACGATGTGGACCTGGTTAATCCAGATTCAGACTGTATGGGCAATGTGAACGCAGATAATCCAGATCAAGACCTTGAGGTTAAATCACACACTTCTATTGACAGTCCACATCTTTCTTCTCAAGGTGAAATTGTTTCACCTACAGAAAAACCCAGGATCATCCCTGACGCTTTTTTGAGTGGCAGACCGAGCTTTCTAATAGAGGACACACCAACACCTAGTCCAGAACCACTTTTACACACCCATGTAAGTATCATTCTCTGTCCTCTTCCATATGTAGCTTAAGAACATCTATTTTCTGAGAATACTCATCTGTATGACATTGAATGATTGTGGAGTCTGACAGAAGAAAGCAATCAGAGTCTCCAAAGCAGATTCACCCTCACTGACCTCAACATTCCGTTCTGACACCCTGAAACCTCCAGGGTCGCGTGCCTAATTTCTGAGGTCGTCTCTCCGCTTGCTCGTTCTATTAGTCAGAGGCAGTTGTAATCAATGGACCTTGCAACACTCAATTAGGGCTTAATTGGATTGGTGTGTGTTCCTGGTGAAACTGTCAGTCGCCTGTTCAATTGAGGAGACAGAGCTGATTATTACTCTCGACAAGTGTAACACACAGAGCTTGACGCAGCTGCTGCTTGTGTCAGGATAAACACCACTTACACACACATTCGTTGTCCCAGCACTCTAATATCTCATTACACTCTACTTTCGGAATCTGTAAGATGTTTAGCTGTTTTGCAACATAAATTTTACTTTTATTTATTTTAATTATTTTTTTTTATGTAGTATTTTCCTAAAGAAGCTTCAAGACAGATATTCTACATAAGAATTTTAGTGTAAATAAAATTTGTGTGATTATTTTTGATTTTCAATTAACTCTAAAAACTGCATGTATAACATAGGCCCACCCCACCATAAATATATTAAAAATATACATTATTTTTATATGTATTTTAGAGCATATACTATAATATAATATAATATAATAATTGTATGTAATGTTTTATGATGGTATATGAAGCTAGATATCAATATGTATGGAACGAATTGCAATATTAGAAATTATATTATTTTTGATATATTTTATAGCCTATAATATAATATAATTACACTATATGTAAAACTTTGATGTTATATATTATGAATGTCAATATATACAAAAATAATTACAATATTAGAAATTGTTATTTTAAGACGTATTTAATATAATATAATATATGTTTATATGTAATGTTTTATGATGTTATATAAAGGTGGATGTCAGTATTAGAAACTATATAATTTTTAGATGTATTTTAGAGCTTAACATATTTGTATGTAATATTTTATGATTTTATATAAAGCTTGATGTTAGTATATATACAAAAATAATTACAATATTAGAAATTATATAATTTTATAAGTATTTTAGAGTATATAATATAATATAATGTAATGTAATATAATATAATTACACTGTATGTAAAACTTTGATGTTATATATTATGGATGTCAATAAAAAAAATTACAATTTTAGAAATTATGTTATTTGAAGATTTATTTTCTCTCTCTCTCTCTCTCTCTCTCTCTCTCTATATATATATATATAAAAGTGGGTGTCCATTTTAGAAACGATGTAATTTTTGTATATATTTTAGAGCCAATATAACATAATATGGCATGACATAACATAACATAACATATAACATGATATAATATGTTTGTGTAATATTTTTTGTTGTTATTTAAAGCTGGATGTCTATAACAAGAATTGCAATATTAGAAATTATATTATTTTTATATGTATTTTAGAGCCTACAATATCATATAATATAAAATAAAATAATATAATATATTTCTATGTAATATTTTATGTTATATAAAGTCTGATGTAAATATATATATATATATATATATATATATATATATATATATGTATATACACACACACACACACACACACAAAGAATGACAAGATTAGAAATTATATTATTTTTTATATGTATTTTAGAGGTCATAACATATTATTATTATTATTATTATTTTTAAATAATGTAATTATTGAAGATTAGTGTATTTTATCATTGACTGGGGTTGCATGAGTTAGTGCACTCTCAGGGCTGGGTTGCGGCGGGAAGGGCATCCGGTGTAAAATGCCAAATCGGTTGTGCGGATCACTCCGCTGTGGCGACCCCTGATAAAAAGGGAGCAAGCCGAAGGAAGAGAGAGAGTGTATTTTATCATTAAGTTCATTCTTTTAAAAGCAGTAGGTTTGTTACTTCTTGTTTAAATATATGAATGAAAAATGCATCAATGAATATGTAAATACGTTAATGTTCCAGTCGATGTCTTAACAGAGGTGTATATGATCTTACATCTGTATATGGTTGCTTGCGTGATGTTAGAAGTGCATAGAGACATTTTCAGACATGATCTAGCTGCCTTGTCAGCCGAGGTTGATTAGATTTTCAAAATGGTCTCTAGACGTAAAAGAGGGGAAATCAATTTGAGTCAGTGGGGATGATTTGTTCTGTGATTTAGCATTGTTACAGAGGGCGCGAGTCTGGATTTATGGCACGGCTGTGTAATGAAGCCTGAGCTGGGTCAGGATCTACAGACTAGACTCTCTCTGACATGTACAAATCACTCACTGCTTATTAAAACAGCAGCAGTCTGCGTTCACCGAGACATACGCATGCGATCGCTCTCGCTCACGGACGTGTGACAGCACAGATCCTCACCGCCAGAGTTTGACAGCTGCTTTTACTAACACAGCACACATCTCGCCGTCTAACTAGACCTTGATTTGGGCTGATAGAGATGTCAGACTCCTCATTTTATTCAGCTTGTGCTGTGGATGCAATTTTTGGGGACTTTTTGCCATTTTGTTGATAAGTGACAAGAAATATTGGAGCGAGGAATCAGATTCAGATATATTGCTTGATGGATTCAAACCTGTTTTTCCCAGAAAACCAAACCAAAGCTCAGTGCATTCGGATCATATCTAAACCACAAGCTCTACAGGCCTTCATATGTCATTTACAGTGCCCTCCACTAATATTGGCACCCTTGGTAAATCTGAGCAAAGGTGGCTGTGAAAATAAATCTGCATTGTTTATCCTTTTGATCTTTCATTCAAAAAAATTCACAAAATTCTAACCTATCATTGAAGAAAAACAATTGAAAGTGGGGAGAAAATCTCATGATAAAATAAATGTTTTTTCTCCAATGCAAGGCACCCCTGGAAATTCTAATGAGTAAAATATCTCTGAAGTATATTCCCATTCATATTCACATTTTTTTTTAGCATACCAGGGAGTCTAGGAGCATGAAATTGTCCAGCTATGACTTGCTGTTCCAAGGGATTATAAATATAAAGAAAACTAAGGCCAAATTCCCTTAATCATCCATTACAAGGAGTAAAACCAAACAATAAAGTTCTGATGT
>JAFVLL020015495.1:0-14033 GCA_021397915.2 Tor tambroides
CTGTTGATTGGAAATTCTTAATTATTGCCCTGATGGTGGAAATGGGAATTTTCACTGCTCTAGCTTTTTTCTTAAAGCCACTTCACTAATTTGTGCAGCTCAGTTATGTTTTGCTGCACATCAGAAATATATTCTTTGGTTTTTCTCATCGTGATGGATGATTAAGGGAATTTGGGCTTTGTTTTCCCCCCTATTTATATTTCTGTGAAACAGGAAGCCATGGCTGGATAATTTCATGTTCATAATCACCCTGGAGTGCTCAAAATTGTGAATATGAATGGGAATATACTTCAGAGATATTTTACTCATAAGAATTTCTAGGGATACCAATAACTGTAGTCCAACGTGTATTTGAGAAAAACATTTATTTTATAATGGGATTTTCCCCCATTTTCCATTTAAAATTTTTAATTCAATGAAAGGTTAGATTTTTGTGATTTTTAAAAAAATAAAAGATCAAAAGGATTAATAATTATTTTCAGAGCCGTCTTTGATCATATTTACCAAGGGTGCCAATAATTCTGACCATGACTGTATTGCT
Organism: Tor tambroides; assembly: GCA_021397915.2. Lineage (NCBI taxonomy): Eukaryota > Metazoa > Chordata > Actinopteri > Cypriniformes > Cyprinidae > Tor > Tor tambroides. The sequence goes on from JAFVLL020015495.1 coordinate 542, forward strand.
TGATTACATACAACATTTTGGAAAAAAAAATGGCAACATTTCAAAAAACAACATTGCAAAAAAATGAGAAATGACCCAAAATTCCCTCTGTAAAAACTTTTGACTCTAATGTCTCAAAAAAATTAAACAATAATTTTGAAACTGACTTCATCCAGTGTTTAGATTTTTGTACTAGAAATGTATGCAAATTAGCGCATATTTCATTAAATAATGCCTCATTTGCATATTTAAGCCTAACATTTTAGAAAACTTGTAATACAAAAAATGTTTACAATTATCAGTGTAATCAATCAACTATGTAAGTAAGGCGATGACTATTAGTTCGTTTTTACCCTATTCACCTGCAGTGTCTCCCCTTAAATTCTCTCCTCTGTCCCCCTCCACCACCTCCCACCAACTCTTTTACAGCTGACGATTTTGCTACATCCTTCACAGTCAAAACTAAAACCATCAGCAGTCTGTTTTCCTGCTCATACAGGAACTCAACCTCCCCCACAGTGCTAAAACACTTCTCTCCTCCTTCTCTCCCCTCACTGAGGCAGAAATATCTAAACTTCTCTCCAGCAATCCTACAACCTGCCCTTTAGACCTAGTCGCCTCACTCCTTCAAGAAATCTCTCCCACACTTTTACCTGCACTCACACACAAACATAAACATATGAGGCGCCTCATATAAACACACATTTTCTTACCAGCATTTTCCCCACTCAGGTAACCCCACCACCTTTGATAATGATTTGATTTCCCTCCTCCATACGGAATGCTGAAAACTCATCTCTTTTGCAAATATTTGACTGCATTCTAACTTTAAAAGACAAAAAAAAAAAAAAACCTCTCACTTCCTTAATTCCTCCTGGCTCTAGATTGAACTAATCTGAACACTGTCTGAAACTTGTATTGCAAACACTTCCTGTGTCTATTTGCCTCCTTATGTTGAATCGCTCACTGTATTCCTCAATTGTGACCCTGGACCACAAAACCAGTCATAAGTGTCAATTTTTCAAAATTGAGATTTACACAACATCTGAAAGCTGAATAAATAAGCTTTCCATTGATGTGTGGTTTGTTGGGATAGGACAATATTTGGCCATGATACAACTATTTGAAAATCTGGAATCTGAGGGCGCAAAAAACTCAAAATATTGAGAAAATCGCCTTCAAAGTTGTCCAAATAAAGTTCTTAGGAATGCATATTACTAATCAAAAATTACATTTTGACATATTTACAGTAGGAAATTTACAAAATATCTTCATTGAACATGATCTTTACTTAATGTCCTAATGATTTTTGGCATAAAAGAAAAATCAATAATTTTGACCCATACAATGTATTTTTGGCTATTGCTACAAATATACCCCAGCGACTTAAGACTGGTTTTGTTGTCCAGGGTCACAACTGTAAGTCGCTCTAGATAAAAGCGTCTGCTAAATTAAGAAATGTAAATATAAATGTTATTTTTAATAATAATATCAAACAACCATATTAAATCATATTGAAATATTGCACAAATGAAACTCTTACCCATTTTCTGTAGCTTGGTTTATATTGTCAGTGCTCACAAAAACTTGGTCAAATAATCAACAGCTGGAAACAGGATCTCCTCTACTTATATGAAAAGCACACGGGCGGATGGAGGATATTACATGTGCACTTCGTGGTTGATTTACTAAGAACAACTGCATGATTTGACAGGGTATTTTTCTTTGGCCTATATATATATCTCACAGGCAAAAGAAAAATGCCCAGTCTATATATATATATATATATATATATATAGGTCAAAGAAAAATATTTGTATTTGTATTTATTTATTTATAAAGCACTTTAGAGGCTACACAGTAACTCCAAAGTGCTGTACATCACAAACAGTTAAGATAATATAAAAAAGAAATAATTAAAATAAGACAACAAGATCAAGATAAATAACCCAGTAAAGAGTTAAAATGCCAGGGAGAACAGGTATGATTTTAAGCGGCACTTGAAGGTACTTAACGTGAGGGATGCTCTAACCTCGAAAGGAAGGCTGTTCCATAACCTTGGGCCAGAGACAGCAAAAGCGCGGTCACCTTTACTTTTAAGATGTGCTCTTGGGATCGTTAATAGTAATTTATTTGAGGATCTCAGTGATACTTTTGCATTATATGGTTTAATAAGCTCTACCAAATATTCTGGCGCTGTTCCATGTAATGCCTTAACAACATAAATCAAGACTTTGTATTGGATCCTTTAGTGCACTGTAACCAGCCTAATGAAGATAACAGTGGAGTAATATGATCAGACTTCTTAGCTTTCATAAGCATTCTAGCCGTGGCATTTTGTACTAGCTGGAGACGTGCAATATGCGTCTGACAGGTCCCAACATAAATAGCATTACAATAATCTAAACGGGAAAAGATGAAAGCATGGACGACCTTTTCTAAATCGTTAGTTGAAAGGAATGATTTTAATTTTGCTATTGCCCTCAAATAAATAAAGCAGTTCCGAACTACAGTGTTTATTTATCAAATTTTAACGAGGAATCAAAAATGACTCCTAAATTCTTTACTCTGTCCTGTATATAACAAGCCCAAGGGCCTAGGATGACACTTTCAGCCTTGTTATGGGTCGTGTGACCAAAAATCATAATTTCTGTTTTGCGTTCATTCAACTGAATAAGATAATCAGCTAACCAATCTTTCACTTCATCCAGACACCTATGAAGTGTTACACAGGAAACATTACAAGTTAAACTAAATACCTTAAATACCTTAATTTTTCATTAAACAATGCTCAGGGGGAACTAACCCAAAGTGTACAAAGAAAATTTCTCCGCACCATTACACCACCACCAACAGCCTGGACCATTGATACAAGACATGTCCTCTACCCCAAATTCTGACCCTACCATCTAAATGTTGCAGCAGAAATTGAGACTTATCAGACCAGGCAACCTTTTTCCAATCTTATATTGTCCAAGCCCGTGTGAATTGTAGCCTCAGTTTCCTGTGCTTAGCTGACAGGAGTGGTACCTGGTGTGGTCTTATGCTGCTGTAGCCCATTAACTTTAAGGTTTGATGCATTTATGCATTCAGAGATGCTCTTCCTCATACTTCATTTGTAACAAGTAGTTAGTTGAGTTACTGTTGCCTTTCCATCAGCTCAAACCAGTCTGGCCATTCTCCTCTCACCCTCTGGTGTCAACAAGGCATTTTCACACACAGAACAGCCACTCACTACATATTTTCTTTTTTTTTCTTTTTCCGAACCATTCTCTGTAAACCCTAAAGATGGTTATTTGTGAAAATCCCTGTAGATCAGCAGTTTCTGAAATACTCAGACCAGCCCATCCGGCACCCACAACCATTCAGATGATTGGTATGTTCCACTTGTACTCAGAAGTTGGAGTTCCTTGTAGGAACTTGCAACTGGAGTTCCGACATGGAATGTAGGAGGAATCGCAAAAACTCCAACTTCAGAATCAAATATGGCTGCTCAGTGCATCAACAGAAGAGAAACAGTTGTAATATATTGTTTATTAGCATTTATGTTTGTCTGTGTCTCAATAAATGCAGTGGTGCACACAGTATCCAACCTCTATTTGTGGACATGATACTATGGAGATATCTATGCAAAATAGCACTTTGTATGTGTTTTTAATTGACTGGTATTGCTAAAAATCGATGTGTCCATCTTGGTTTTCTGAACAGGGTCCAATTAGGAGTGACATAATTCCCAGCTCGGACATTCGACTTAAGCCCTATTCGGACAGGACTAGTTTTACAGGGGGTCGTTAATCAAATATAAAACATTTTTAAATGCATCATGCCTGGCCTGACTGCAGTTGTGTCAAATATCATTGGTTCTTTCTGGTGATGTCACGGCAAACATCAAACCTGGCATGACACATCTTTCTGTCTCTGAACTGAATGCAATAACTTCATCAAAAGGGAAGCTATGTAGAGAAAAACAAAATATAGGCATGTTCCTCTTTTCAGTGTGACATTTGTTTTCTGCACAGTCCTGTGGTATCAGAACTTTTGCTTAAGACATCATGTAAGTATTACCCTGTCTGTTAGTAACACTTTTTGTCATTTCATTGTTCCTGGAAACGGTCTTACATCACCATAACCATGTTACTATCATTTTTTTGACATTAACTCACACATATATAGCACCTTTAAACTGTTTTATTTTAATTGCTTGAGTCATTAAGCAGCGGTTGGACCTTTTATTAAGACGTGTGTGCCTTTCCAAATCATACCCATTCAACTGAATTTGCCACAGTTTACCTTCACTCAAAGTCTAATAACACCTACAGTGTGTGTGTGTGTGTTTTTTTAGTATTTTTATTGGCATTATGTTCAGAGAGTCGGAACTCTAGTTGTAGGCGACAGTCTGGTCAATCCATTGGCGGAGATAAGAGACGCGGGCGTAGACGGCTGGGGCACGAACATTGCAGTCGCTGGAGCCCCAGGACACGATGCCCACCTGATACCAAACACCTGCGCTCTCACACACCAGAGGACCACCAGAATCACCCTGTAGTTGACAGACGAACCCATATAGACACATTAGGACAATAGCACTGTATATATGCATTAAAATATTAAGGTATCTGTCTTCATATACCTGGCAAGAGGAGACACCGGAGGCTCCAGCACAGATCATGGCATCTGTGATTCTGCTCTGACCCCAGTATTGCTTGCACTGAGCGGGACTGATAAGGGGCAGCGCGGTCTGCTGCAGGATACGAGGACTTGCTATAAAAACAAAGTGAATAGAAGAAAATCAAAATAGAAGTCATTTGAATGTTTTCAGTGATGATAATGATGATGATGATGATAAATTTACAGGTGGTTCCAGTTCTGCCCCATCCAGAGGTGACACAAAGAGTGCCAGAGGGGATGCTGGTGGAGGAAGAAGCCAGACACACAGGAGAGATACGGGACGTCAGTTGGGCTGGAGAGGACAGTTTGAGCAGGGTGACGTCATTGTTGAAGGTATTACCGTTGTAGTAAGGGTGGCTGATGGCCTACAGTGATAAGAAAATTGACTCTATGAGATGTCTTTTAAAAGTTACTTCATAGGTTTTAGACATGATTAAATATTATGTTTAAATGATAATGATTACATATTATATTTAAAGGTTTTGACGAAAAGATAGAGAAGCTGTTCAGTAGGTTTGTTTCTTGATTTTCAAAAGTTCGGAGTTGGCAAAATTTTTAAATGTGTTTTTTTTTTAAAATATAAATCTCTAATGCTCACCAAGGCTGCATTTATTTGATCAGAAGTACAGTAAAAACAGTAATATTGTGAAATAGTATTACAAATAACTCTTGACCAAAAACATCATTTTTTCATTACAACTCATTTTTCATATTAGTGTTATCTTTTAGGCAGTATTGACAATTACTTACAATGTTAAAAAAATGCTAAAGGAGTCTGTTTGATGCAAGTATTTGTAAGATCCCATCATGTGTTTTGAGAAGTAAGCAAACAATATTTTTAACTGAGGCAGAATGACAAAACCCTGTGGCTCTTGAGGTAATGCCAACGATATCATAGAACCACAGCAATGTTATCAGCAGGCAGTGACTCAAAGTAAAGGGATGCTGAACTGATATCATTAAAGCTTATACCTTGGCGATGCTCATGACTTGAACGGGCTCAGCGCTGGAGCCGCGGTCATGCTCTCCAAGAATAACATAGTGATATCCAGCCCTTGGGTAGGAGGAATAAACAGGAAAAGTTGAAAATAGAAGCACGGTAAAGAATCAGGCAGGGTATGTTAATGAAGTAAAACCGAATCAAACGTTCTTACCTGACACCGCAGTGGGCAGCAGTGACCACCCAGTACTGGTTGATCAGGGATCCTCCGCAGAAATGGAAGCCATTGGATTGCTGGTTCATACGTTATTAAATATAAATGATATAACTTTGGGTAAGATGAACACATTGTTGGTAATATTACATTTTCTATGCATCTCAGCTTATACATATTAAATTTTAAAGAACCTTAAAAAGTATAATTAAAACTAGTAAAAGTTACCTGGAGAGAGACCTGCCAGGGCCAGGAACCAGACACTGCATTCTCACCATTAACAATTTTGTTGTAGCCACTAATTACTGGCTTAATGGCAGGCACTCCACAACCTATGTAAGTACATGCAAAAACATACAATTATGGGTTATTAGTCAGTTCTTGATCACTTTTTAGTTTGATTATAATAATATATCTTGAACCTCAGAAAGTCCTCTGATAATATATATATATATATATATATATATATACATATACATATATGTATATATATATATGTGTATATATATATGTATATATATATATAGTGTATATATGTATGTATGTATATATATATATATATATATATATATATATATATATATTTATTTATTTATTTTTAATCAGAGGACTTTCTGAGGTTCAAGATATATATATATGTATATGTATATGCATATGTATATGTGTATGTATATATATATATATATATATATATATATATATATAAATGCTGTCAATTATGTTTTAGAGTAATTATTATCTTCAGGTTGACACCGACTCCTACTACCCTCATTGCAAACTTTGAAAACTCACCCAGAGTGGAGGCCACCAAAGCAAAACAGCTGATGATCCAGAGCATGGTGGAGACAAATGCTTAAAGTTCTGCTGCTGTTCCCACTGGGTCTCTCCCATGCTTTATATTCTACTCAGCATCTGATAAACCTGGGAATTCATCAAGGTGCTTCCATGCAGCTGGTAGGATCTCAGAGCTCAGGAACGTTCATATCTTGTTTAGTACAGTCATGTGACAAAAAGTATGTTGAAATATTGACAAGAGCAAATGGATTAACTGAGAAAAAGGTCGGCTTCCCACCTTTGTTGAAACATTTTTTTCCTGAATGCATTCAAGTGTAGCATTGAGACACCTGAGATGTTATTCTTTCACCTGTAAATATATAACCTGAAGTTCTTGTTGACCCCATATAATCTTTCCAGCAGAAGATACAAGAAAGAAAAAAAAAATTAAAGATTCTTTTCTCCTTTCTTATATGCTAAATAATTTTTTTAAAATACTTTTTGTGCAGGATGTTTTGTGGTTGTTTAACACCATAACATAATGTGAAAAGATGTTTAACCACTGTGGACTGATTCTAGGGAAATGCCTAGGAGGTTACAAAGTGTTACTTTAATGCTGACACCCTGGGAATGCTCAAAGTCTGCACAGGTTTTGTATTGGAACCATGATCATGCTCTACAAGGACAACACAGACAAGCAGACAAGTGTGTAATGTCTTTTCTCAATCAATGCAAACATATGACGAATAGCTTTTCAAAAAGCACTGGCAATATACAGAAGTGCATAAACAGTCATGACTTATCAAGCTCTTCCCTTTTAGTTGGATTTGATCCTGAGAAATTAATTTAACACGCTATGTACTTTTAATAAAAAACCTATAGCACTTTATTAGGAAACTGATGTTATACATCTACTAAAAATCATCCAAGTCATTCCAAAATGGTGAAAGTTGTTTGCAGATGCCACTTAGTTTGATTTCTTCCACTGAACCCAAATTAGTGTGCTTGTGCATTGTAACAAACAGTAAAGGCATATACCAGGAAGACCCAAAAAGCTTTATTTATTTAATATTTATTCAGTATGTATGCATACATAAGTTCAGCATAGTCAATAGGTTATTAAAATGAAACATTGTGGATATATAAGTTAAAAAAGTGCTTTTAATAATTCTGTTGGCTTTGTGTCATGAGTTATTTTCATAGCAGTAGTGTAGTGATCACTGGACTAACGAATAAATATTCAGACACAGAAAAACCAAAACTGTGAGGCATGAGACTCAAGCTGGTGCTCTAGTTGACTCCAATAACTTCATTGATCCATCGGCGAAAGTAAGGGACACGGGTGTAGACTACTGGACGATCAGTGCTGCAGGATTCGTGGCCCCAGGAAACGATGCCCACTTGGTACCAAACACCTGAGCTCTCACACATCAGAGGACCACCAGAATCACCCTGCAGTGGACACACAGACATCAGTGATCAACATTGTGAGTTTAGACCCTTTTATACTGTCTGTGAGCTGCTATTTCACATATTTTAATTAATTTAGTTTGAATTTTTTTTTTATTAAAAGCTTGTGTGTAATATCTCCATACCTGACAAGACGAGGCTCCAGAGGCTCCAGCACAGATCATGGCATCTGTGATACTGTTCCTACCCCAAAACTGCCTACACTGAGCTTGACTCACTATTGGCACAGTGGCCTCCTGCAGAATTCGGGGATTTGCTAAAAGCAAAAGAATAATGTGAGGCAATTAGTGTCTGAATGGTTGAGCAGTTTATCTAGTAAATCCAGGAGTTGTAGGTATTGAAAATGTTCTGTTGTACACAGGCGATACGAATTGGAGACATACAGACAGTTTCAGTTGCTCCCCAGCCAGTGGTGACACAAAGAGTCCCAGGGCGGATGCTGGTTAAGGAGCTAGGAAGACATATAGGAGAGATACGGGACGTCATCTGTACTGGACTGGACAATTTCAGTAGTGCAACATCATTGTTGTACTTGGTCTGTTTGTAGTCAGGATGGGTGATGACCTGTAAGTGTAGAAAGAAAAACTCTGTTTTGTTTGTAATGTAGCAAGATTTTTTAAATTACTTAATTTATTCAGAAACTGTCCCTTTTGACTTTTGAATTGATCAAAAGTGACAGTAAAGACAATTATACTGTTACAAAAGATTTTTTGTTTTGAATGAATGCTGTTATTTTGAACTTTCTATTCATCAATGAATTCTGGGGGGGAAAAAAAAAAAAAAAAAAAAAGCATCACAGTTACCAGAAAAAAAAAAAAAAGAAACACAAAGGTTTTCAACACTGATAATAGTAAAAAAAAAAAAAGTTTGAATGATTTCTGAAGGATCATGTAACACTGAAGACTGGAAAAATGAAAAGTCATCTTTGCCATCACAGGAATAATTTAGACTTTAAAATATATTAAAATAGAAAACTGTTATTTTAAACTGAAATAATATTTCACAAAATTATATGATTTTATATTATTAAATAAATGTAGCTTTGAAGAGAGTTCTGTCAAAAACATGAAAAAAATAAAATAAAATCTTCTCCAAATCGACCCCAAACTTTGGAATAGTGCAATTTAAAGTTTAAAACTTCTGTTTTAATGCAATAATATCATAGAAGATGATACCTTGGAAATTTTCTTGACTTGAATATCTTCATTATTGGAACCACGATCATACTGTCCAAGGACCACATAGTCATTTCCAGGCCTAGAAAGAAAAGTCTAAAACCTTAAATACCTGGATGATAGATAGATAGATAGATAGATAGATAGATAGATAGATAGATAGATAGTTCTTACTGAACTGAACAGTGGGCAGCAGTGAGGATCCAGTTTTTGCTGATCAGGGAACCACCACAGAATTGCTGACCTCTGGATGTCTGGATCAAATATAAAGAACTTCATAAGTTAATCGTTATGCAGAGAATGAGTCCCACCACCACTGGTATAAATAAAGATTGTGTCTTTAAACATAACACTACCTGGATAGAGACCTGCCAGGGCCAAGAGTATGCCTCGTTTCCATGAATAATACCTGCAGGACCTCCCCCAACTACACTTGGTACATTTGGCAGAACCCTAACACTTGGTAGATCTTTTGGCAGATCCCCAACAGCACTTATAGATCTTTTGGCAATTTCACCTGCTGGGTGACGCACCATTTGACGCACACCGCATCCTATTACCATAGAAAAATGAGAAACACATGAGAAAAGTAAAACAATAACATATAGAATAACACACACACACAGGTTGTGTGTGTATGTCTATCTGTAACCTTTAATAATATTTATTCTCATAAAAACTCACCCAGAGTGGAAGCCACCAAAGCCAAGAAGCTGATGATCCAGATCATGTTGTACACAAGCACCTAATGTGTTGCTGTTGTTCCCATTAGGTCTCTCTCCTGCTTTATATTCTCTTTAGCATCTGTTAAATTTCGCAATTCATACAGGTGCTTCCATGCAGTTAGGAGGAGCTCAAGAATGTGTGTATTTGTCATATGAGGAAAACAAAAAAAATGCCATTATTCTTTTCTTCACGTGCCAGACTGTAATAGGTGGGTCAGCCAAAAACAAAACAAAAAAAAACAAAACAAAAGGGTTATCACCTACCTTTCTGTGAAAAACTCTTTTTTCTTTCTAACTACCTTTCTTTCTCCATGAATGAATTTAATTGCAGAAATTAGAGTGATGCATATAAAGCAGGCTGTTCTGAAATGTTCTGAAAACTTATAACAGACCTTTACATTCCTTCGAGCACGAAATGAGACATGAGAAAACATGAGAAAAGATAGAGGAAATAATATGCTTTATTTTCATTTGAGTCATACAAGAAACACTGAATGAATGAACTGTAAAGCAGAGGTGTAAAAAACCCTCCCTGTGGAATAATAATGAATAATGAGTACAACAGCTAACTGAACAAGTTACAAGGCCTCACCTCAGCTAGGTATTTTGTTGTAATTATAGCATGACTAACCTTGTAATCATTAAATAATAGCTTACTGATAGAATTACAGATCTGTAAACATGATGCTAAGTTCATATGCTATAATGCTGTTTCGTAAGTGCCATATTGCTTTGGTCACAAGCTATAAGTTGGTCTCATCTGGCACATCTGACCAATGTGAGTTGATAAGAAGCCTGTTTGAGATGCAGCAAGTTGACGTAAATCAAATTTTGCATTGGTTTCTGTCTATGTGTGAGCCTAAATGTTCTGGTGTCAAGTTTAGTCCACTTCCTCAATGGTAGGACCAGAGGAGGAACCACTTCCTGCCCCTCCAGGAAAGCCCCCAGGCATTCCACCCGGCATTCCACCTGGCATGCCACCAGCGCCTTGATAGAGCTTGGTGATAATGGGGTTGCACACTTTTTCCAGCTCCTTCTGTTGGTGCTCATACTCATCCTTTTCTGCAGTCTGTGGCACAAGACATAAGAAGAACTGTCTTGGAAGATGCTCTTTGTTCTGTGAGGTGGCACATTGCTTAATCCAGTGTTTCCCATCCCTTTTCCTGGAGGCATACCAACAGTACATATTTTTCAACTTTTCCTAATTAAACACACCTGATTCAACACAGCGCATTAGTAGAGACTCCAAGACCAGAAATAGATGGGTCAGATAAAAGAGACATGCCAAATGTGTACTGTTGGTGTACCTCCAGGAACAGGGTTGGAAAACACTGGCTTAATTATCTCTATGTTTTTGGGTGAAACACTCTGCGTGGCTACATAATCTGGTTTGACTTCCTCAAGGTAAGAATTTCAAATAAAATTCCTTCAATGACATAACCATACCTGAAAGGGATAGCCTTAATAGCCTTAATTCCATAAACAAGTGTAACCTGTAGATTGCATAACTTGCATGCCAGTTTATGGTTGTTACCTACCTGGTTTCTGTCCAACCAGGCTATGACCTCATTGCATTTGTCAATAATAGTTTTTTTGTCCTCTGCACTGATCTTGTCCTTCAGCTTGTCATCCTCCACAGTGCTCTTCATGTTAAAGGCCAGCGACTCCAAAGTGTTCTTGGCAGTGACCTTCTCCTTCTGGGCTTCGTCCTCTGCTTTGTATTGGTCAGCTTCTTGTACCATACGTTCAATTTCTTCCTTGCTCAAACGACCTGAAAGAAAAGATTAGAGAGAAACTCACTGTGAAAAACAGAGACCATTTTTGATCTCCAGAATCAAGTCATTATGTATAAAGTCAACTCTTTATTCAAAGTCAGGGCATGTTATTTTACCTTTGTCATTGGTGATAGTGATCTTGTTCTCTTTGCCAGTGCTTTTGTCCACTGCGGACACATTGAGAATGCCATTGGCATCAATGTCGAAGGTAACTTCAATTTGTGGCACACCACGAGGAGCAGGAGGGATGCCAGTCAACTCAAATTTGCCAAGAAGGTTGTTATCCTTTGTCATGGCTCTCTCTCCCTCGTATACCTAAGGGTAAGAAAAATGGGATCATTAAATCAGACTCCGATTAGCTGAAATGCCTTAAGAGTTTCTGGGTGAATTGCCATCAACATCTCAGTTGTTTCAAAGACATTCCTGAATAGTCCAGCATATGTGGTGTTTTGGACGCTGGTTTGTTGGTGCCCCTACCAGGCTTAACAAGCTTTCCTTACAGACCTTCAACAAGCCTTTCTTGGTCAAGCAGATCCATTCATTCATTATTATTTTTTCCTGGTGAACAACATGACTATGATGGTCCACCAGCTAGACGTGCCTCAAACCAGCTTGGAAATTCAAATTCATGCTGGTCTGAGAAGCAGGAGAAGAAGACCAGGAAAGTATGGCTCTACAACAATAACTTTAATTTACCTGGATCAGTACACCAGGCTGGTTGTCCGAGTAGGTAGTGAAAGTCTGGGTTTGCTTGGTGGGAATGGTGGTGTTCCTCTTAATTAACACAGTCATGACACCACCAGCTGTCTCAATGCCCAGAGAGAGAGGAGTGACATCCAGCAGCAAAAGGTCTTGGACGTTCTCCGATTTATCACCTGCTAAGATGGCTGCCTGGACAGCTGGTGAAATTTGAAGAAAGATTAGTATGTCATAAAGCAATTACTAATCCATGTGTGGAAGAGTGGAAATTAAACCTCTTACCTGCTCCATAAGCTACTGCTTCATCAGGGTTGATGCTTTTGTTAAGATCCCGGCCGTTAAAGAAGTCCTGAAGCAGCTTTTGGATTTTGGGAATGCGAGTGGAGCCACCAACCAGTACAATGTCATGGATCTGCGCCTTGTCCATCTTGGCATCCCGCAGAGACTTTTCCACCGGCTCCAGTGTACCTCGGAAAAGGTCGGCATTGAGCTCCTCAAAACGTGCTCTGGTGATGGAAGTATAAAAGTCGGCACCTTCGTACAGAGAGTCGATTTCAATGCTGGCCTGCGTACTGGAGGAAAGTGTGCGCTTGGCACGCTCACATGCTGTCCGCAGGCGACGGACTGCACGTTTATTGCCAGTGATGTCTTTCTTGAACTTGCGTTTGAACTCTGCAATGAAGTGGTTGACCATTCGGTTGTCGAAGTCTTCACCACCCAGATGGGTGTCACCGGCAGTAGCCTTGACTTCAAAAATGCCATCCTCAATTGTCAGAATGGACACGTCAAAGGTGCCACCACCCAAATCGAAGATGAGGACATTGCGCTCAGCACCAACCTGTAGTGAATTGTGACCATAAAGCAGCAGTTTAACCCTTTAAACCAGGGGTGCCCAACCCTGTTCCTGGAGATCTACCTTCCTGCAGAGTTCAGCTCCAACCCTGATCAAACACAACTAAACCAACTAATTAGGATCTAAAGGAGCACTTGATAATTAAAGACAGGTGTGTTTGATCAGGGTTGGAACTGAACTCTGCAGGAAGGTAGATCTCCAGGAACAGGGTTGGGCACCC
>JAFVLL020015496.1:0-11436 GCA_021397915.2 Tor tambroides
ATAAAATAGAAATATTAGATGAAAAACTTATAAAATAGAAAAAAAAATTAAATATTTAAAAATGAAAGAAAATACAAAAAATATTTAAAACAAACAAAAACTGACAATGACAAAAGCTTAAATAAAATAAAACTAAAATGAATAAAACAGAAATAAAAATCAATGCAAAATAGAAATTTATTTTAAATTAAACGCATTCTGACTTTTTTTTTTTTCTTGTATAATGCAATGCTGTTATTGTTAACTGAGACTAAAAATCATTGTCATTAATTGAAATAAAATATAAATATTAGATGAAAAATTAACTAAGTACTACAATAAATGAAACTAAAATAAAAAATCATTAATGATCAATAGAAAATTTATTTAAAAGAGACGAAAACTGACTTTGTAATGCAATGATGTTATTAACCAAAACTATTAAAAATCGTTTTCAGTGATTGAAATAAATTTCAAATAAAATATAAATATTAAATGAAAAACTTCAACTTAAATTTTTCTAAATAGCTAATTAGAAAAATATTTTTAGAAAAAAGACAATGACAAAAACGCATTCAGTCTGAAAGGCTATTAAAAATTTTCATTTATTGAAATAAAGCTGAAAAAATTGTAATTACATAACTTAATAGCTAGATAGAAAAACTATTTAAAAAAAAAAAAAACTTCAAAAACTAATGACAAAAGCATGTAATGAAATTGCTAAAATATGAACTAAAATTAAAATGAAAGCTAAAAATAATAAAATGGAAGCTAATAAAAAATGACTACTATAATACTATATAAATATTGTTACGGTAACAATGTAATTCCAGAGGATGCAAGCAGTATTTATCACTTTCATTCAAGTAGAGACATTTTACATGCTTCTAAGATGGAAACTCCAGATAAAGAATAGTAAAGTAAGAATACAAATACTCATTAATAATAAGCTACTTTTGTAAGCTTGTCTGACCGAGCAACAGTAACTAAGGGGCGGAGCTTAGCGCAGGGTTGGTTCCTCTCGTGTGTTTGGTATTGTTTCTGATTGTGGTGGTTTGGTCTGAGCAGGTGATTCGTACGGGCCGTCTCCTGTGAGTGGGGGGGCTCCCTCTCCTCCTCTAATGATAGAGGGTCCCGGACGCCCCCCCTCTGCACCTGTAGGGCGACGGGGCGAACCGTTCGGTGAGTCGCCGCTGCGTCGTCCTCCTCCCCTTGACATCAACCTTATCCTCCTCCTTTCATTATTTCCAGCTTTCCTGTTTTTGAGTCACTCTACGTTTTTAGATCGCCTGTCATTTTCCCCTCAGTTTCTCTCCTCAGAGCATTTCCTTCTGTCTTTGTCATTGAAAGCGCTCCTGATGCGTTCGCTCCTGAACTCCAGCATCTAATGCATGTCAGTATAAAATGATTGATAACGGCTCCTAATCACTTGTGATCTGTTCCAGGTCCACGACCCCCATCTGACCCTCACGGACGCTTCTCAGACCTCGGACACCCGCTGCCATCCAGACCAGGTGCTTATGATACGACCCGTTATAAAGCAGCAAAGAGAGCAGTGTTTATTTATATAAATATACAGTGAATTTATTAAATTTTATTATTATTTAAAATAACGGTTTTCTATTGTAATACATTTTAAAATGTAATTTATTTCTGTGATCAAAGCTGAATTTTTGAATCATTACTCCAGTCTTCAGTGTCACATGATCTTCAAAAATCATTCTAATATGCTGATTTGCTGCTCAAGAAACATTTCTGATTATTATCAATGTTGAAAACAGCTGTGCTACCGAATATTTTTGTGGAAACTGTGATACATTTTCATTTTTCATGATTCTTTGATGAATAGAAAGTTCAAAAGAACAGCATTTATTTGAAATGGAAATCTTTTGTAACATTCTAAATGCATTCTGTCACTTTTAATGAATTTAATGTATACTTGCTGAATAAAAGTACTAATTTCTTTTTAAAAAAAAATCTGGAAAAAAAGGAATGTTACCTTTCCAGCTAAAATAATTACTAAAATAACTAAAACTGAAATATAAATCAAAGCTAAATAGAAAATTCTATTTAAAAAAAAAAAAAAGAAATGGCTGATTATATTTTAAAAAAAAAACAACAACAAAAAAAAACTTTTTTGAAATATAGCGGAAATAAAATAAATATTTGATAAATCTTGAAAATATCTTAAATGAAAATTATAAATGTTGACTTGTCAACTATCTAAAAATAAGTACTAAAACTGAAATAAAGCTAAATAGAAAAATGTAACTTTGATTAATAGAATGTTCAAAAGAACAGCGTTTGTAACAAGTCTTTACTGTCGCTTTTGATCAATTTAGTGCTTACTTGCTGAATAAAAGTATTAATTTTTCAAAAAAATCTTACTGACCCCAAACTTTGAAATAGTAGTGTAGTTTTTACAGTCATTGTTTATTACGTTAACATTTCAATACTCCATGTAAAGAGTACATTGAATCCTAAACCTAATATTGTAAAGAAAATAAATATTTTCATTTAATTATATTATTTCTTAGTTTTTTTTTAAATAAATGTGGACTGTATCAGATATGGTTTGAATTGCACAGTTTAAGATCTACATTATATCTCCATTCACAGATGTCTAAATGTCATTTTGTCTGTTTTTCAGAAATGTTTCCTCCGATGACTTCATCTCCCTGTGCACATGATGGGCCGATGGTAAGGATCACAGCTGTCACGTTTTTCTCTGTTTGAGATTTGATGTACAGTGTGTTCAGATGTGAGCGAGGAGATCTCCAGTAAACGTCTAAGAAACAGACATGCATATCCAGATGTTGTTGTCCATTAAACGGCGGTGGGTGTGTTTGCTTTAAAGCAGACGGCACCGGTCAGTGAGACGGCCGAGGCCTCAGAGCAGGTCTCGTCTGAGCCCGTAGAGCCTGTGAGTACAGCGGCTGGGTGCTGGGATGGATGGGACGGGTTTGTGCACAGTGCCAGGTTGCTTTGTCAGCTGTTTTTGGGTTTTCAGAGCCTGATTAAAGACATGTCTTTCTGTTCTCTTTCTAATCACTGTGTGGGTCTTGTGCTCAGAATGTGGCGGATGTTTAACAAAACTCATGTTGGTGAGTGAGTTACAGCATGTACAGGCCTGAAACATACTCTACACAAGTACATGAATGCAAAATAGCAATGCAAGACTGATTTGTTGTGATTTCATAATGCAACACAACAAAACTTTATCGGCCCTAATGAGTAGTAAGGAATATTACCACCACAGTGACACAAGTGCGTGTTAAGTATGTCAAATTTAATTGAATGTAAAATTAAAATAGGGCTGCACAAATAATGCAGCTTCATCTCTGCATGTCCTGCAAGTTTAACTTGCATTGGGTAATGCAACATTTGCCACTTGTGCTTTTACACATTTTCATAATTTCAGACATTTTTGTGGCTGCCAAAGTATCCTGCCAAAATAAAAGCTTGAGGCTTTGAAATGTCAAAAGCTTGAATATTTAAAAAAAATAAATTATAAAAGCTTGAGTACTCATAAATAATGACTTTAAGGCATAAATATCATTACTGTAATTTGTAGTATAAAATAATTTTTTACAGTACAATTGTAATTTACAACACTTTCATTTTTTATAATTGGAGCTAGATTAATTATCAACAGTTATGATAATTAAGCTTGATGCATTGAAGTGTTAAAAGCCTGAGAGTTTGAACATTTGAAAGTGAAGAATTTTAGACATTAATATTGTAACTTGTAGTATAAAATTATCAAATATTATTTTTTTTACATTATACATTTATTTTACAACAGTAAGATATTTCTTCATTCATTTTTATAATTGGTTAATAGGCAACAATTATTAAGTTTTATTAATAAAGCTTGAGCGTTTGAATTTAAGACAAGTATTGTATCTTGTGTAAAAAAAAAAAAATTCTATTATCAAATTCCGTTTATTTTCCTGTACAGTTGTAATTTACAATAATATTTTTTTTCTTTTTTTATAATTAGAGTTAGATTAGTAATCAACAATTATAATAATTATTAATTTATGATCAATAGAACTGATAATTATTACTGCTATTATTAGGACTATTATATTGTTGTTATATTAAGTTTTATCAGGTTCCTAAAACACCATGTAACCATTAAACAACATTAGAGAACCATGCGCATGCATGTGAATGTTAAATTATTGAACTAATTTTAAATGAAGTTATTGAAATAACTTCAAATCTCAGGGCGACTACAAGTATTTGAATATTAAAATATTTTAAGATGTTAGGGTAACAAAAGGGTTAGTGAATCCCTGCGCTTGTGTCTGCTGTTGTTCTTGTATAAAGTGTGTTTCTGGCCTTGCAGTGGTTGACTGATGTCTGCTTGGGTTGGTTAACAGGAATCCGGTGTTTAACCTCCTCAGAGCTCTACAGAGTATTTTTCCGTAACCTGTAGTTCTGCATCTTCTCCTCCAGCTCTCCAAGTCTCAGAGTCAGGGATCCTTCCTGCCGTCTCCCATCCGGGATTCTCCGGGTCCACCACCGAAGTCTTACGGACCGCCGCCGCCTATGATGATCCGACCGCCCAATGGCCACCCGCCCATGATGCCGCCAGAGCCGCGCTTCAGACCGCCACCCATGGACTCATACGGCCCTCCTCCGATCGGCCCGTTTGGACCTGTACCGCCACCGTTTGGTAAGAGATTCAACACTGCTCTTTTTTGCTTCACATGCTGAAACTAGTGATGCACCAACATGAACTTTTTATTAAAACGCCAAAATTAAAGATTTTAATTAGCCAAAAGTTTATTAATAATCAGTTAATCAGATTTATTTACTAATGAACACTCAAATAAAACAGTTGTATATAAAACATTTAAATTGCACATAAAACGGTTTAAATCTGCCTTTTAATAATTTTCATTGTTAAAATATGAACATTTAAAAACTTGTTTTCATGCCACATTAAATAGTCAAAACTACATTTATTGTTTTTATTTCATTATAAAATTGATTTGTTAACTGACAAAAACGTAAAACTTTGTTGGCTTGAGACAGCCTAGCCTGAAAGTTTGAAGCAGCTGTAAAAGTTTGAATAGATATTTTGTTTGCAGAAATTGGTGCATCACTAGTCTTTACGCGGTTACAGCAATCTGTCACGCCACGTTAAAGGGATAATTCACCCAAAAATGAAAATTGTCATTTACTCGCTCTCGTAGTTCCAAACCTGTATGAATTTCTTTGTTCTGCTGAACACAAAGGAAGATATTCTGAAGAATGTGGGAAACAGAGCAGTTCTAGGGCACCATTGACTTCCATAGTATTTTTTAAATTTTTTTTTCCTACTATGGAAGTCAATGGTGCCCCAAAACAGCCTGGTTACAGACTTTCTTCAAAATATCTTCCTTTTGTGTTCGGCAGAACAAAGACATTCATACAGGTTTGGAACTACTTGAGGGTGAGTAAATGATGACCGAATTCTCATTTTTGGGTGAACTATCCCTTTAAAGAGCGTCAAAACTGCATTTATTTGTTTGTTTCTTAAATTGATAATATGAAAGTTAATCAAACGTCAGTTTTGTTCGGTGATTTTTGGATGTTCATTTTCAGTTCATCACTAAACCTTACGTTGCGTTTTGTTTGATCAGGACGAGGCCCGCCGTTGGGAGCGCTTCCTCCTCCGCCTCTCGGACCGCGAGACGTCCCGCCCGAATTCTTCGGCCCTCGCGGACTCCCCCCTCGCCCCTTCCCTCCCGGACCTCTGCCGCCCCCCGGAGCCATGATCCCGCCTCCGTACAGCGGGCGCGGTTTCCCAGGACCCCCTCCGCTAATCCCTCAGAGCTCCAGAGACGGCGAGGGGAGCGCCACACCAGCCAACAACCCGCCAACGGATGCATCCCATCAGCACAGCGAGCCTTGACATGAGAGCGTGCCGATTCGCCAGCTTGACTTTGTTGGGTCCTGATTCTTCTCAATATTTAACCATCAAAATCTGGTTTGGGTGGAAAAAACACTTAATTTTGTTTGGATAACACATTTGTGACTGAAATAATGAGGGTTTTGATTTTATACATTAGCAAACCTTTCCTATGGAAATAGTTTAATATGCATTACAATTGTTTTTCCGGTGGTTGTCATGTGGTTTAATTATAATCTCTACCACTCAAGCCAGTGCTGATGCATTCTGGGATGTCAAACCGATATTTAGGCAAGTCGTGAAGCCATTTCCTCATGCCTTTAATGTGAGAGGACTCTGAAGAGACTTTACATATTTTTATGCCTTTTCACCATTTTTGAACGCCCATATTACCGCTTTTAGTCTGATGATTCGCCATTTGCCAGCTCGCCTGTGTATGTTTTAACGTTTGCTTCATCGTGCGTCTGCTCTTATGATTTCTTTTCCTAGCGGAAAGGCACATATGATGTCATATTGACAAAGTATTTGTACATTTCTTTCAGCTGCATACATATACAATAAAATATTCTCACAAATCAGGCACAATAGAAACAGATGAACGTTTGTGCATTCATAGTCAACAGCTGATTTAAATGTAGTGTTGGATGTTGCATGATGATGAAACACGAGCAGAATGAATTTTTGACAAACTGTTTGAATTGATTGTGACAGCTACGTACTGTAAAAACATTCATGTAAAGGAATAAGTCTCATTCGATTCATGCAGGAATGATTTTACGAGCAAGTGCCCGCACATGATGATTCATTGAATTGCAATAATTTATATATATATAAAAAACTATTCATTCCCAGAATGGTTTTACCCACAGAAAATCTGCTCGTGTTTCATGAACAAGGCCATGAATGATGTTCTCTGGGTTTCTGATGCAGTGCTTTTGGAATCAAAATACTCAAAATCCATCGACCTTTTTTGTCTTTTTTTTCCTTTGCATATACTTTTTTGTTTGATATTAGAGTAAATTATTTTAGGAAGTGTGTTGAGAGGATGTATCTTGTGCGCAGTAAGAGTGTTAGCATCATGTGTTAATCCTGGAAAAGAAACCATTTTAAAAGATATGTGACATTGATTTGACAGGAATGAATGGGTTGAATAAAGCTGCTTTTTTCCTGTAGTTTTGATGAATGTGTTTACTGGTGACTTTCAACATGAACTCTCTGAGGATTCAGCCATTTTGCTTTGGAATAATTAATCCAGGACATTTACATTTAGTAATTAATCATGCCAGCATTTGCCTCAAAGAGCATTTAGACACATTTGCTGTGCAGAAAATCCTTTCCTAATTTGGTTTTCCCCATCAAAAATGACCGGCCTTTTAAAAATTGCTTGTAAAAGCCTCATTATTATTATTATGCTGTATTATCACCAAATCTTAGGTTCAATCTGTTGTCGACTTGTTTTATTTTGATTAGCACAGGTTTCGTATTGCTTTTTGGAACTGATTGATCATAGGTCTGGTGGATCTGAACTTATGCACAGTTTTTGAATGAAAAAAGCATTTGTGTATAATTTGGGCAGTTTACACACAAAAATTAGGCTTACCAAAAAAAAAATACGAAACTTGTGCTAATTGAAAGAAAAAAGATACGATTAAATCCAGTATTTGATACTAATATAGCATAAAGTAATTTATAAGCAATTTTTAGGCGGGTCATTTTTGACCTGCAAAATAACTAGTGTTAAAAGGTGGGGAGAAAATCCCCATAAAGGTACAAAAATTATCAGGTGTTTTTTTTTTTTTGGCAAGCTGATACCCTGTGTGTGCGCAAAGTCAGCAAATTTTAGTCCAGCAAGTTTTACTAACATTAAATAGCTTTTACAAACATTACTAACATTAATAGCTTTTACAAAATAGGTGATCCTATCTTAATAAAGATGCACAGTTTAAAATGAAGTTTGCATGGTTTAAAATGTTAAAATAATAGACGTGTAGTGTGAAGTATTATGTGATTTTTTTTTTTTTTAATTCGTGTATCATGCTGATAGTTAATTTGATTTGATTCTCTACACCTGTGTGAAGAGGTCTGTCTTCATACGTCCACTAAAATCATTAAAACACCAGCTACTTTTAGGACATTTTTATATAGCAAACTGAACCACATGGGATTTCATTCTGGACTAATGATGATGCACTTTCCATAAATCCAGGTAATTTGCATTTAACGATTAATCATGCCAAGATTAGCCTACATGTTCTCATTATTTTTCATATATATATATATAAGTACAGTACAGAAAGAAGCCGAACCTTTCGTGACACTATTGATGAGAACTGTACTTTATTAATTCGCCATACAGTTATCGTGTTTCCTCGAGGCAAGTCTGATATTTCAGGCTGAAGTATATTTATAAAGTATTCCTAAATCAAGCAGCATTATCATTTATTAGAAATGAGGCATTCGGAAAAGCTGTGTAATGATACACGGCATTAAACAACATGATGAATAAAGTCTTCACAGAAATGCAATACTTTTTTAACCATTTAGTTGATTCCGAGACTCCAGCACTGACATAAAATTAAACAGCCCGATGTGGGAAAAGCATCTGCATTAGTTTTTTCCTTATTAAAAAAAATAATAATAATCTGGAAAATTCCTGTGATAAAAGTGTAATGAAATAAGCAGTAAAAGTTAGGCTAGTCTCCAAACAAAGCCTAGCTCGTGTCAAACTTATTCTGAAATCCTTTAGTAAACTTGGTTAAAACTGATTGAGAAACTAATCCTTAAGTAATTTCCTCAAACTAACCAGACTGAACTATTCATCAAAGAGCAAAGTGTGGAGCTAATTACAAAGCTAGCATGCTAACGCTTCAACTACTCCAGATGCTCCTTTCACATGTTCATATTTACTGGCTTTTCTGATTCATGCTCAATTAAACTTTTGAAATATCTATTAAAGATTACTACAAGGTCATTGTGATAGGTTTTCAATGATGTTACTGAGCTAAACACCATTATTTTAAAGAAAAGTATGAATGCCTTGTAATGCTAAATTAATATTAGCCAGTTAATAAGCAGTTACCAAATATAAAACTGTTCAGAAAAAAAAGTGTAAAACCCAATACATTTATATATTTGAGATGTTTAGTGTTTTTTTATGGTTTTCATGTACTCCATATGTTAGCATTAGCAAGCAATGCATTCTCAAAAGCAACAAACTTCTGTTAAACAACATTTATAAAGGAATAGTTCATTCAAAAGTTAATTTTGTCATTGTTTACTCGCCCTCATATAATTCCAAATTTGTACGCTGTTTTTTCCTCACAGTACATATGCATAGGCAAAAACCAAACCAAAGTTATGTTCAGATTCAATCAGGTTTTAAGAATCAAACGGCCACTGAATCACATATCATAACCGAACACCATACCCATTACAAAATACTGGAGATTTTCACTGAATAACAGTTTAATATTAAGTCTACAAAGCTTGTATGGGTTCAGAAAATGTAAAACATAAAATAGATTATTTTTATGATGTTTAATGGTGCTTTGTCTTTTTTTCTATGTTTACATTTCATAAATTTCAGAGACTTGCAAATAATAACAGCATACAGGTTTGGAAGATGAGGGCGAGCTGTTTCTTTAATGCAATAAAAATATAAAAACCAATGGGAAGTTGTGTTATATCCAAGTTATATCCATCTGCTTCCATCAGAAATGAACATTATTTGTCTTTGAAATCGTTTCCATTTCTAACACTCGTTTCTCTCTCAGATGAAGCACCGTGGAGAAATCAGGCTGTTTCCCAAACTTCAGACTGGAGATATGAAGAAAAGTGTTCGATATTGCAAGGAATGAATGCACCAAACGTATCAGAGAAATATAACCTTCACTGTCCGTCAAGTGTTTGGCTGTCGGATCTTGGTTTAGTCTTTGTGCAAAGTCTGATTAAGGTGCAGGTAAAGTGGTTTCTTTGTCAGGAGGTTGAGTTTCTTTCTCTTGAAGTCAGTCGGTTTCTTGTACCTAAAATCAGATTGTATTTATGTATTGCATATTAATGATGCACCAACTTTGAAAAACTCGCCTGATACTCACAGTTCTATAACAATGGGACCTGGTTTGATTTCATCCATTTCCATGAAAGCAAAACACTTGGTGCTAGTGAATCTTTTCTTGGGTTTGTAGTGTTTGAATTCGAAGAAAATAGCTGCACCTACAAAAGAGGCAAACGCAATAATGATCAAGCACAGAAATATACTGAAATATTTCATACTCCGTCTCTTGAGTCTTAATGCAAGATGCAGATGAGTTTATTTCTTCATCAGATTTGGAGAAATGTAGCATTCTTTCACTTGCTCAGCAGTGAATGGGTGCCGTCAGAATCCAAACAGCTGATAAAAACAAACCACAAGTAATCCACACCCCTTCAGTCCATCAGTTAACATCTCGAGAAGACAAAAGCTGAAACAAATCCAGCATTAAGACATTTTAACTTTTTAAACCATTTCAAACTCCTGCTTTTGGTCAAAATATGAGTCCAGTGAAAAAATTGACTTGTCTGAATCAGGAGAGAAATCTGCACAGATCAAGCACCTTTTACAAGCCAAAACAGCTCTATACAAATGTGTGGGTGGATTTTGATGTGTGAGGACAACAGGAGATGGACTTTATCAATGGAGAAAGAAATATTATGGATAGAGGACTCCTATTATAGCTGGAAGCAACAGTTTGAAGTTAAAACGTCTTGATGGATTTGTTTCAGCTTTTGTCTTCTCCAGATGTTAACTGATGGACTGGAGTGGTGTGGATTATTGTGATGTTTTTATCAGCTGTTTGGACTCTCATTCTGACGGCACCCATTCACTGCAGAGCATCCACTGCTGAGCAAGTGAAAGAATGCTGCATTTCTCCAAATCTGATGAAGAAATAAACTCATCTACATCTTGGATGGAGCAAATTGTCATTTTTGGATGAACTATTAGAGCAAAGTGAGACCTTTTGGTAGCTTTTCTAGATGTTTCTGGATTTCTACATCCACGCTAAAATGAATATACGTGTCCTCCTTCCGCGTGGCCACTGGCGTTTCCTGAACCGGGTTCAAGTCTATACCGTTCAGATCTGGATAGTGAAAAGGAAAGATAAATATGTAAGAAGAATGTTAAACATATCTGATATGCGGTTAACAAGCGCTGCTGAGCTCTACCTTTAACACTGACTGTAATGTACGGGTCGATGCACTGTCCTGCGTCTTTCAGACCGATCTTCTCTATCGTCAGCGTGAGCAAAGTCATTCCAGGCTCCGAGGGTAACCGTGGCAACAGCGTACCTGTCAAAGACGTCAAACTATAAAAACTGGCACGAATGAAGATTTGTTTGCTTGCTGATAAAGAAAATGGATCAACAGGTACTTTTGAAAAATTTTACAAGTTCATCTACTGTTTACTTATATTAAATATAATATTACAGATCTTGGGCTATTATTGTTAAACTAAAACCATTAAAATAATCAGTGCAAAAAAATTACTTTTTTTTTTTTTTTTTTTTTTTTAATAT
>JAFVLL020015497.1:0-30908 GCA_021397915.2 Tor tambroides
ATTTATTTGAGATATAAATCTTTTGCATTATTATAAATGTCTTTACTCACTTAAAAGCCCTTGTTGAATAAAAAAAAAAGAATCAAACTTTTGAATGTTGCAGTGTGCGCATGCATATGAGGTTAAAATACACAATTTCAAATGCTGATATCTTGATATCAGTAAAGTAAAAATACAAACCTACCATCAGATATAAACTAGTTATAATTAATATATAAAGGCACATATCTGTTAAATACGTTTAACACAGTTGTGCACAAGGAAAAACAGAACTGACTTTATCAAAAATGACAACATGAAATACTAATAAGACAATGAATTATGTTTTAACATGACACAAATCCCCATCATGCATCAGCAAGTTGAACAGTGCATTATCAGACATTACATCACAGATGTGTTTAAACTCCTGCACTGGATTATTATTTTTTTCTTGATAATGGATCTAATCATAAACCTACACATCTGTATTAAACATGATGTTCTCGTGCTTACCTCCAACTTCTCTTGGCAGGTACATCTGCGATCCTGAAAGCACAATTAACTTACTTTGTCTGTGTTTATGTTTCTTTTCTTCCTCTCTCTACGTGTCCACTTTAACCTTTAGTTACTCTGCACTGACAATAATGTCACTGTCAAGAAATCAAGTCCCACCCACTGGTTGTAGGAATACCCCCCGATCACATCACAGACTTCAGTAGCTCTACGTATTGGTCGACGTATTGCTCATTGTTAGTTAATGCATTAATTAACTTTTTGTATTGTAAAGCATTACTCTTATTTCAGATTAATTGGGGAATGAAGTACTCATCTTTTTTCTTTCTAAATTTCTAAATGTTTCTGCATCTCTCTGATCCCAGTACTAACATGTAGAGAACAATGTCTTTGTTAATCCACTAGATGGCAGAAGCTAGCTTCTCCTCTTTAAGAACAGCACAACACCAAAAACACAGTTTTTAGTGTCACAGAGTCACAAAACATTCAGACCACATTTTTTTTTACTTGATATGAACCTTAACATTATACTAAAGCCTGAGGACATACATCATCTATACATTTGCACTTTTCCATATCACCATAAAATCTTGGACTCTTGTAACATGACAGGTTCTGGCTTCATTTGTGAAATGTCTCTTTATATTTACAGCCATTTGGATTCACCTGTGCTAATCATTCATGCCGAACACAGACATCAGATAAGCTCCCAGACCGATAAGGCACATCTTGCCAGCCAACTTGGGTAAGACATGGTTTAAGAATCTATATTTGCATATTAAATTTAGACATCTGAGCCCTGATCCTAAATTATGCAACATCTAGTTCCTGAGTGAGCGAGAGCAGTGCAGGCCAACAGATGATTAACATTTTGTATCATCAGAGAAGGTTTGCTCATAGGAAGGTGTAGGTGGATATATACAACTTAGAGTCTATATGGAGCAGCATCAGTCCGTGGAAACCTTTCCTTAGCAAACGCAAAGTAAACATTGAGGGTGTTCTTGGTGGTTGTGTAATCAAACATTTTTCTGTCATTCTCCCCTTTTTAAATTAATTAGAAAAAAGTAGAGGCAGAACAGATTTTGAATAAACATAAACTACTGTTCAAAGTTTTGTGGTATATATGAGTGACAGTAAAGACATTTAAAATGTTACAAAGAATTTATATTTCAAATAAATGTTGTTGCTTAACTTTCTATTAAAGAAGCCTGAAAAAATATGGTTTTCACAAAAACATTAAGCAGCACAACTGTTTTCAACATTAATAATAATAAGAAATGTGTCTTGCATAGCAAATCAGTATATCAGAATGATTTCTGAAGAATCATATGACACTGAAGGCTGGAGTAATGATGCTGAAAATCCAGCTTTGCAGGACAGAAAGAAATTCTAAAATATATTTAAATAATAAAAAAAAACAGTTATTTTAAATTGTAATAATATTTCAGAATATTACTGTTTTTACTGTATTTTTCATTAAATAAATGCAGCCTTTATAAGCATAAGAGACTTCTTTCAGAAACATTAAAAAACCAAAACCTCCATGAAATGCATTTTAATTCAGTCTGTTATAATGGGTTATGTTTGTTTATGTTGTAGTGCTTTTGTTCTTATTTCGATGAGCTCATGTGACTGATTGTGAGAAAAAATATCAGAAGCAGATGTTTATTACAGTATTTCACTTCTCTATCATTCTGACAATGACAGATCTCCAGAGTAGGCACTATTTTACTTTTGGTAAAATATTGTCAGTATAGGCTTGACATATGCCCAACTGAAATTGAGTTGGCTAGTGGAAAACACATAAGAGAATAAATTAGATTCTTTTTTATTTATTTTTATTTATTTATTTATTTATTTGTGTGATATTAGATCTGAGACGTTTTAGTGGCACTTTACAAAGGAAACAAAACAACAGTTGTTGTCTATGTCTGACATGTAAATTTCAAAGTAAAAAAAGATGCTTTCTGATTTAACGTTTATATATACACTCTCATCCATAACATCCAACAGCTGTATTTAATTATTATGTAAATTGCAGTCTTTAGCTGTTTCCAGTCTTGTTGCTGTTGCTTGGATGCAGGTGTTCACACACTTCTTGAGATGAGATAATAGAAACAGACTTTAACAGACTCAGGTCACTTGGCAGCATCTCACAGAAACTTTAATTTGATGGCATGGGGAGATAATTTATTAGATTTAATTTATTTAGCACTGATCATAAATATGCCCTTAAATGTCCAAAAACAGATGTCTAATTTCACTGTACTGGCAGTGTTTAAATAGATTAAGCTCAACTTTATTCATTTGTTATTTCTTCATCAATTAACATTTTGTGAAGTGAAAAGCTGTTTGTAAGAAACAAATCCATCAAGATGATTAAACTTCAAACGCTCCTTCCTTCTGAAATATAAGTCCTCTATCTATAATATTGCTTCCTCCAGTGAAAAAGTTGTCTCGTCTGAATCAGGAGGGAAATATGCACAGATCAAGCACCGTTTACAAGTTTACCGTTTACATTCTAAACAAATACAGTCATGGCCAAAAATATCAGCACCCTTGGTAAATATGATCAAAGAAGGCTGTGAAAATTAATCTGTATTGTTAATCCTTTTGATCTTTTATTTAAAAAATTCACAAAAATCTAACATTTCATTGGATAATAAGAATTTATAATGGGGGGGAAATATCATTATGAAATAAATGTTTTTCTCAAATACATGTTGGACACAATTATTGGCACCCCTAGAAATTCCTATGAGTAAAATATCTCTGAAGTATATTCCCATTCATATTCACAATTTTGAGCACACCAGGGTGATTATGAACATGAAATTATCCAGCCATGGCTTCCTGTTTCAAAGAAATATAAATAGGAGGGAAAACAAAGCCCAAATTCCCTTAATCATCCATCACGATGGGGAAAACCAAAGCATATATTTCTGATGTGCAGCAAAAGATAATTGAGCTTCACAAATTAGTGAAGTGGCTTTAAGAAAAGAGCTAGAGCAGTGAAAATTCCCATTTCCACCATCAGGGCAATAATTAAGAATTTCCAATCAACAGAAAATGTTACAAAACTGCCTGGAAGAGGACGTGTGTCTATATCGTCCTAATGCACGGTGAGAAGGAGAGTTTGAGTGGCTAAAGACTCTCCAAGGACCACAGCTGGAGAATTGCAGAAAATAGTTGAGTCTCGGGGTCAGAAAACCTTTAAAAAAAGTACCCCATGTGTACAATGAAATATACTGCTGTATTTTTGATGTTGTGGGCCTATATTTCTGCTGGAGGTCCTGGACATCTTGTTTAGACACATGGCATCATGGATTCTATCAAATACCAACAGATAAAAAATCAATAAGTGACTGACTCTGTTAGAAATCTTATAATGGGCCATGTTTGGATCTTCCAACCGTACAATAATCCAAACACAAACCTCAAAAACAACACAAAAATGGGTCACTGAGCACAAAACCAAGCTTCTGCTATGGCCATTCCAGTCCTCTGACCTGAACCCTGTAGAAAATGAGTGGGGTGAACTGAAGAGAAGAAGCACCATCATGGAGCTGGGAATCTAAAGGGTCTGGAGTGATTCTGGATGAAGGAATGGTCTCTGATCTCTTGTCAGGTGTTCTCTAACCTCATCAGGCATTATAGGAGAAAATTTAGAGCTGTTAAACTGGCAAATTAAGGTTTCAAAAAGTATTGAATAAAAGTAATTGTGGCCAATGTGTATTAGAGAAAAACATTTATTTCATAATGATATTTCATAATGAAATTCTTATTATCCAATGAAAGGTTAGATTTTTGTGATTTTTTTTAAAATAAAAGATCAAAAGGATTAACAATGCAGATTAATTTTCACAGCCGCCTTTACCAAGGGTGTCGATATTTTTGGCCATGACTGTATGTCGGTGGATTTTGATGTGAGAGGACAACAGGAGATGGACTTTATCACTGGAGGAAATGTTATTATGGATTATGGACTCATATGTTAGCCAGAAGCAATGGTTTAAAGTTAAAATGTCTTAATGATGGATTTGTTTCTTACAAACACACAACATTTCACCTTATAAGATGTTAATTGATGGACTGGAGTGATTTGGATTTCTTGTGGATTTTTGTGATGTTTTTATCAGCTTTTTCGACTCTCATTCTGATGGCACCCATTCACTGCAGAGGATCCATTGGTGAGAAAATGATGTAATGGTACATTTTTTAGAAGTTAGAAGCTGTCATAACTGATCGAAAGGATTGATACAACTGTTATTTATTTTTTGTTATGCCAAAACATTAGTTTCTAGAGCATGTCCTGTTACTTTTGTAAGTGATCAGATTTGTGATTTTCATCTAGTAGATGATAAAAACCAGTAAAAAACATGGGAAGAGCAGAGCCTTTTTTAGGAACAAAAATAGCAACACTGTGGAAAGTTTTACATGGAGATGTTTCTTCAAAAAAGGTAAAAAAAAAAAAAAATGTTATGGTTTATTTTGAATCGTATGACTTCACTTTATGGAAAGGAAAGCAGCTAATGAATGTGCGTTTTTAAACTCTCTGATGTCTATTGAAGAATATTACAGTGCAATAGTTGGTTTCTGAAAGCAAAAATCCCATTAATTTTCTCCCTAGATTTTTTTTCAATTCTGTTCAAACTTTTCAAGAAAGATCTACCACAAGTTTGATGGTACTGTATATGTTAATCAGTGGTACAGTAAATGCTTCTGTTGAAGCCGTCAGTAAACGTAATTTCAACTACATTTATTTAAAAGGTAAATTTAAAGTGCAGAACTATAAAGACTACAAATTAATACTTCAATATTGTACCATTCAGTTTAATGTTATTGCAGTTCATTTTCTCTTTAAAGACATTAACTAGCCTACACAGTATTTTTACAGATATTCATATATTTTTGGTTCAAATCAGCATTTGTAATGTTGTGATTAATCTCTGGTTTGCTTCATGGCTTAGACCTGTTTATTGAGGATTTTTTGAAACCTCTAAGGAGAAAATTAATGGGAGAAATACTTCTGGAACCAAGGCCATTGTTTAATAGCCTACGTCTTAAAATTATATGTGAATAAACTTTGACTTTATTTGTTATTTTGAGGCCAAACTGTGAATTACAATTGCAGTTACACCTGCGAGCATCTACTGAAAATAAGGTAACAAACTATTGAAGAGGCACAAGGCAACGTGGCGCCAAAACAAGACATGTCTCCTGCGCTCGTCAAAACCGCTCACATAATGTTTCTCTTCTTTGATTACTGCAGACAGACGCTATCGGAGGAAGAATACAGTGACAGCAAAAAGATGACCCTGATATCTGCCAGCACACAACCTGATGACATCTCTGAGGGGTAAAGTGTGCATTATTGAAAAGGAAACCATTCAGCATCGACGGATTTGAGTTTCTATCTTGTTGAGAATTTCCGATAATACAATCCATCTGCCTCCACATTTGTAACCGAATAAGTCTCCTTCGATCAAAACACTATAGACGTTTTTGTGAAGTCTGAAACTGCCATATAAATTGACGGTAATCACATGCTTTCGTATCCTCCTGAGCCCATTCATATGTTCTGGCCTTTAAATTGAAGGATTTCAATTGTGATTTTGAAATAACAATAGCTTCCATATGGAAACTTGGCTGAGCACACAGCTCTTCAGGAAGCAGGCTAGTTTTATAAAATCACTAATGCAACTTTGTACATTTTTAATTTTGTTGCTCTTTTAAATAATTTATATTTTCTTTTAAAATATTTTTTGTCAAACTTGTCAAAATATGAATAATATTATATTATGTTTTAATAATTATTGTGGACATAGTAGAAAATAACAGTGTGAAGATAATTAGTTTGTAAAATAAATAAATAATAATAATTGTAAAAATCCATCATTTTCACTTTCTTCTGGTTATTTGTCAATCTGGTGTGAGGCCATTTATATGTCATTATATCCTGTATCATGAGACATGAAAGAGAAGGAGGGAAGGTGAGGAGAGAGAAAATATCTGAAGAGAGATCAATTTGAAACGTAATGGAGTGAAACCTTGAGATTGATTTTATTGCCATTTTGTGGTGGTCAGTAATTTTCCTGGCCGTTGAGTGAGAGCAATTTTGTGTGTGTGTGTGTGTGTGTGTGTGTATAACGCTCCTTTCTTTCTTGGTAAAAGCTGGTCTTGTCGCTACAGGTGAGATATGAGCCAGCCAACATAGCTTCAGTGAACAATCAGTGCAAACACACAGACATGCAGCTTCCCGCTTGTTTGGAACTAAACGCTGGAACAGTTGCATTAAACTAAATTGAAGCGCTTATTATCTCACAGGGTTTCGCATGAGTCTTACAGTTAATCCAAATGCTGCGCTCAGAGTTTTGTGAATGCGTACTGCAAGTATATGAAAAGATTTCAGATGCAATAACAGATGAGAAAGGCATAGTTCACTCATAAATAGACAATTTGCCATTATTTCCCCTCCTTTGTGGTTATGATCTGTTGTGGAACCAGGAAAAATGGAAAAATCTTCACACATTTGTTTTCCGTACATGCATGATTTACATCCATATAGGAAAAATATAATGTGTGTACGTGTAACCATGCCCGCGCACACACACACACACACACATACACGTATCTATTTTTCTATAACAAATTAAATTAAATATAAAGCTTTTTTTGATGCAACTCGGCAGGTTAAATGTCAATCATTCATCGTTTCTGTCAGGACCACTACCGTCAAAGATGATTGACAGTTAGCATACAGTACAGCCTAGCATGGAAGAGAGCAGGGAGAGCAGTGATAACCCCCCCAGGTAAACAGAACCAACAAAAGTATTGCAGATTTGTTAAAGTTCAGTAATTTTATGTACACATTTTGAATTTGTCTGATTCAAAAGAGAATCAGAAGGCTGGATCCTGATTGACAGAGGAGGAGCTGGGGATGGAGGAGACCAATTAGCTACTGAGCAATGCAAAAACTGCTGATAATACTGACGACTTTATATATGGATGCTTAGATAGATGTCGTATTCCTATAGGTAGACGGGGATCAGCTGAGAGTCAGCTGATGCGAGCTTGACTAACGTGACCTGCCAGAACTAACGCTACGCTTGATTTCAGTTGGTTTTTCACACAAAACCCTTGTATTACTTGTAATGTTGTGTGCGAGTCATATTGACTACTTGTATGTCGTTTCGTGATTTATTTTTGAATTTATTTATTTATTTTGGTGCTTAACTTGACAAGTTGTGTGAAGATTCTGTGTGAAAATCTCTTTTTGTGTTCCACAAAAATAGATACCAACATATTTGTTTGGAACAACATGAAGGTGAGTAATGCAATTACATTTCAATTTATCAATCAATCAATGTTGATTTATAGAGGATTTAAACAGCGAGGTTGACCAAAGCGCTGTACAATGAATAAAAGAATAACAGTTTATTAAAAGGGAACAAGAAAGAGAAATAAGAACAATAGACAAATCAACAGTGTATAAAAAATGCAAACATTTATGAAAGAAATACATTAATGCATTTGGCAGATACTTTGTTTCAAAGTGACTTTCATTGCATTCAAGGTATACATTTTATAATTTCTCACTTTCTCTGCAAGAACTCTGCAAACCGCAAATTCTGAATTTCCAATTTTAGATGAACTCCTTTAACATTTGTCATTTACTGCATCTTCTAAGTTTTTGATTCTTAAAAATTGTTGAAGACAGCATTCCTATTGCCATCTTTTCCATCTCAGGACTCATTTTGTGTTTGACTGACATTTTACATGTATGCATTTGGATGCTTTTCGTCTGAATGGACTTAGGTGGATTCAAACTGTGCCTTTTATCAGTGTGTGCGTTCCGTGCTGGGAATCAAGCGCATGACCTTGGCATCGTGAGTGCCATGCTTTAGCGCGTGAGCTACAGGAACCCAAAATCAATTCTTTGTCATATTCCGTTGTCATTCAAGACAAGTACACTCAATGTCATTGAAAATTTTAATGGGCTTTTTGGCAAGAAAATAAGTCATGAACCAGTGTCCAACCAGACAAACTTCAGTTTACTACAAGGTAGTGAATTACAAGCATTCTGATCCTTTTCTAGTGTAAATAATACAGTATTTTTTGGATCACCTTTATGAACGAGAGTCGTTACAATCTAGTGACGCTCCCCGCCATCTGCCTGAGCTCCTTGGCACTGTCCTGCCAGATTTATGTTTTGTATTAAGTAAAGGCGAAGCTACTCGTGTTGTCTCACTCTATCAATAGCAGATACATTAGGATGTTTAGATTTGTTTGTATTACGAGACATGACAAAACTATTGATTAATAAATAATATTTTGCAGTGTGTTTGGCCCAGGGAGGCCCCAAGCGAAAGGTGGGCTTCTGCTCTGCAGATCTGGGCGATTCTGTTCAGATAACCTCTGCACATTCAGGGCTGAGGTTGAGAGTTCTGGGTGTCATTGTCAGACAGAAAGCAACGTTCTGATGGAGACGTGCTGAGTTATGATAGATTGAGTGCTAGAAAGAGAACAGGAGTCACACAGGAGTGCAGAGAGATGATCCATATCACCAATCAATATCTACTGCACTCCTT
The DNA here is from genome assembly GCA_021397915.2 of Tor tambroides. Taxonomy (NCBI): domain Eukaryota; kingdom Metazoa; phylum Chordata; class Actinopteri; order Cypriniformes; family Cyprinidae; genus Tor; species Tor tambroides. The sequence continues at coordinate 9,087 of JAFVLL020015497.1, forward strand.
CTCAGCAGCCTGCTCTCGCAGCGAGTGTGTGCGTGACAGGAACAGTTGTAGAGATCCCTTTAACCTTGTATATGGACAGGTTGTTGGAGCCCCTGCGGTCTGATTTTAATCACATCCTCTGGTTATTTGCCGTTACAGGAATGAGATACTGTTATCTGTGAGAAATTCTCTCCTACTCATTTTTTTAGACACAAACTCCTCGTACTAAGAAGAAACACACCTCTTCAGCACATAGATTCAGCCCAAGAATAAACAGGCATGTGTATTTGCATGTCTTTCAGATAAAGTGTGTGTGGTCGAACGTGCGGTTTTTATCACGCTCAGACCATCACCAGTAATGATTTTTCTATTGCTGTCATAACATGACATTGATTTGACAGATTCCATTTCAGATCCACAAGTTTAATGAGATATTTTTAGCCTGGAGCCAAACTGTGTGATCACCTTTTCTTGATGGAATTGCACCGCACTTTGATGAAATAATCACACATAATACTAAAAGTCGGTTAATTGCTTTTGCGTTAAATGTCATAGTACCAGTTCTTTGATTTACCAACACTTTAACTTAATTGGCTTGTCTGCTAAAGGACAAAATATCAAAGGCTATTTACATACAAAATGTTTTGTTTGTCATATACTTCACAAACTTTACCTTTTATTTGACTCCTTTAGTTCATTGTTCATCAGCTTCATTTTTTTAAACATCTGTCGCTCTTGAAAATTATTGGTATTGATGGTTTCATGAAGAACCTTTAACATCCATGGAACTTTTTCATCGCACTAAATGTTCTGTATACTGGAAAAACTTCTTTAGATTATTGAAATGTTCTTCACACTAACTGAATCGATACGAAAACCCCCTTTTCAAGCCATATTTTCAGGAGTGTTAATGCTAATGTCAAACTCTATTGGAATCAGCTGTGTCACTCGGTCAGCCATATTCTCAACATTTTGTACACAGTTTTTGCTTAAAAAAGTAAATGTATCTTATTTTAATGATGTTAAGACACCTCTAATGCCATTTGTTTGATTTGCTTTTGATAAGTTTCATTGTTTTCTGTTTCTATATTTTTGAAAAGCCTACTTCATATGTAGGAATATTTACCACCTTCCTAGCTCTCTTGCTTCCTGGATTTCTTTATTTAGCTTCATTCTCAAATGCCACATGTAGTTTATTGATTATTTTCCCTGTTGTATGTGGACTATTGATTCTTTGTGTTGCTCCATTTATTCTTAAATGTTCAATCAGGAATACTTCCGTATTACTGAATACGTCGTCATCGGAACATTATTATTGCATGCTGAAGTGTATTTTGTGTCACGATTGTGCAATTGCGATTGTTACCTCCACCTATAAGACAGAATTGCATGTGAAAGTGTGTGTGCATTTCTAAACCCACCTGCTTTTGGCGTCTATGCATCATTCTCTCCACCCTGTGACCTCGTTCGTCAGCTCAGCCAGCACTTACCCAGCATGCATCTGGAAGAAATTGAAGCACACTTTGTAAATGGCTTCTCCATCTTTTCCTCCTAATGCTCCAAAATGTTCGACATGCATCAATAAGTCCTCCGCTACCCCCCCCAAAAAACTCAAAGGTCAGGAAGTATGTCTGCAACTCTACTGTCAGACTTAATGCTGAAATCAAATGCAATTTGACAAAATTCTCTTGCTTTTAATAAATCGTGAGAGATGCTTCGGTGACTAAGCTGTTATTGAGATCTACTCACATCTGGTATGCAAATGCTGTATGCGTTTTCTAAATGTGAATGTTATTTATTGGAAGGTTGAGACCACCTGTAAAACAAAACTGGCTCTTGCTGATGGCCTGTTATTGTATATTTCTATTCTACCAACAAAACAGCCAAAAATGCCATAAAAAGCTCTCAGAAGTGTTTGATTTATTTTCCCCCATTCATCTTCCAAGACACAACAGATTACTGAGAGAGCAAATCTATGAGCAAGAGGTCAACGAGGGACCTCAGAATGGTCCAGAGCGAAGAAATTACGACATGTGACACTGTCCATTACCCACTGTGATTAAACAGCCACCATGTAATTATAAACTGACCCAATGAGATTAATAAATGTCTCTAATTTTAGCTTCTGACATTTATATTATTGCACTTAACTCTGTTTCACTGTCTTGTTAGTGCAGTACTGCCCTGAGCTGTGTGATTCTGCCATGGGGTAAGTCTTTTGTGACCATGTCATTCAGAGCACTGGGGGAATTGTGTGTGTGTGTGTGTGTTGGTTTTTATATGTTAGTGGTCTTGACACAATCATAAACACTCACTGGCCTATTCTAATCTACTGGGCAAGTAGAATTTTTTTTTTTTTTTTTTTTTTTTTTACAGATGATTTTTTCCCCTCACTTTAAAGGGTTAGTTCACCCCAAAATAAAAATCCTGTCATTAATTACTCACCCTCATATTGTTCCAAACCTGTAAGACCTTCGTTCATCTTTGGAACACAAATTAAGATATTTTTGATGAAATCCAAGAGCTTTCTGACCCTGCATAGACAGCAACACAACTGAAATGTTCCCAGACCCAGAAACGTAGTAAGGACTTTGGTAAAACTGTCCATGTGACATCAGTGGTTCAACTGTCATTTTACGAAGCTACGAGAATATTTTTTGTGTGCAAAGAAAACAAAAATAATCATTTTATTCAACAATTCTTCTCCTCCAAATCAAGTCTTCTGCCCAATGCAGTTTAATTCCTTTTCTAGTTACAGTTAATTTCTATCAAAGTACTGCTTTTAAAAATGTTGAATTTTGAATCTGAATTGTTTTCTCATTAGAGGCTGAGACCGATGTAGAGTTCAAGCCTTCAATTTACAGTGTTGTAACACCTCCCTCTCTCTTTATTTTCTCCATCTCTTTGTCTGTCTTACTCTCTGTGGTCTGTTCAGTAGTTGAAATCACAGCTTCTGATTACTGATGAGTTTCACTCAGGAGCACAGAGAGAAAAGTCAGAGGTCAGATCGATATATTTGGTCTGTAGTGGCTGTTTCATTCATTTGACCTGAGAGCACACACACAACGCAGTGAGATGGACAGCATATTACTGTCTCCCTGTCTGTTACTAACTCACGACTCCTAGAATGTAAAGATGTTTGAAGTTGAACTGAACTTAAAACTTCAGCCATCAAATTGAAAGTCCATCCATCCATCCATCTCCATATCTGGAGACAGTTATCCATTATTATTCTCATTTATCTCAATGCTAGATGCTTGGTTAGCGCATACAGCCCTAGATGTATGCAATCTGCATTCTACCCGCTTTGCTTTGGATTTTATTTGAAATGTTTTTGCTAATATAATATACAGTGCAGAGTGATTGGGAGTCATCAGACTTTAGAATTTCAAAAAGTCACAATAAATGTTGATATTATCTGTCGTACAGTGAGCTGGGGGAGAATTTGTAAAAATTTGTAGAAGGTAATTTAAGGAAGCAAGAACTTCGTTAAATAAAGGGCCACCAGATATCCTTTCCCTATTACTGCTCACACTAATTAGCTGAATTTAATATGGCCCAGTTTTCTCCTCTCCAATAAATTGAGGTAGAGAGCCCTTGGATCAACACATGTGAGGTCTGAATTAAAGAATTAAAGAGGGTTTTTTTTCTACATACAGTGTAAAGAGTTGGAATTTTCTCTTGTGAATGGAGAGCCATCCATAGTTTCCTGCCTGATCTAATTAATGAGGTTTCTGTAATTATGTTTTCTCTCATTTTTTTCTGTAAACATGCCTTTAGGGCATTTCAGTTGAAGAAAGACATGGCACAAGAGTTAGACATTGAAACCGTGCTGATCCAGAGACCTTTAAAGACATTTTCTGTTTTCTTGATACAGCGGGTCTAAGTAAGAACATCTGATTTTTATTTTATTTTTATTTTTTTTGCCAGTGTAAAAGTTCAGTTGTTGCTGGGTAACATGTCAAGGTACATTCACACTGAATATGGCCAAATTACAGGAGTTTTCTGTTCTGTAGGTTGCTAGTGCAGTAGGTGTTTCTACTCATTGCAAAACTGCAGTATCCTAGGAGGTCTGTAATATCCAGTGAAAGCAATCGAAAGTATGTGAATTATATTTTACCATCTTTGCCCATAGGAACCACATCAATTGAGCTGCAAATATTATTGACATATGCTCTTAAAAATAAAGGTTCAAAAGGTGGTTTTCACAGAGGTGCCATTGAAGAACCAATTTTTTATGGTTCCCCAAAGAACCTTTCAGTGGTCAGTTCTTAAAAGAACCATTTGTGAGGAACCTTTGTGGAATAAAAAGATTCCATGGATGTTAAAGATTCTTCATAAAACTGTCAATGCCAATAAACTAAAGGACCTTTATTCTTAAGAGTGTATGATTTCAGAATATGTTTGCTGTTTGACCACATAGTTCTATGGGGTATCTATGAACTATAAATAAAGGTTACAAAAGGTTTTTTTTTTTTTTGCAGTGATTCCCCTTGTTTAAGCGGTTCTTAAAAGAACAGTTTTTTTCTTGGTGTAAAGAATATTCAAGTAATTTAAAGAACATTTTTACATTGTAAAGAACTTTTTGTGAAATGGAAAGATTCCATAAATGTTAAAGGTTCCTCATGGAACCACAGATGCCAATAAAGAAACTTTATTTTTAAGTATCTTCAGAGGAGATACTAGAATTCAATGAAACATTTGCAGTGCATTATTATGGGTATTCTTTTGTTATAGACCTTGATCAGGGTAGCACCGTTTTTAATTATAAATTTTAAATATCATTTTTAATAGGAAAATGAGGCTGTGAGTGAAAGAAATGCAGTTTGTTCAATGGATTGTACTGTTGTTAAACAGCAGTCACTTGTCCTACTGACAAAACAACTTTCCAAAAATTAAAAAAATAAATACATAAATAATTAAATAATAAAATAATCATAATTAGACAAAAAAATCTTATTAGACAAAACATTTTGAAAGTTGTGATTTAAAAAAAATAATGTGATAGGACCATTTTTCAGTTACGATATGTCCCTCTCAGCCTTGTTATCATCTGTATTCATGGACTAAATGGTCTATTTGTGCACTTTTTATTGCTGTGCATTATAAGATTAAATGACTGCACTATTTATTCTCCGCCATGGCTTTCAGACACCCCTACAAAAATGTGTAGCCTACTATATATGGGGTAAGGGGGCGATTTTGGAGGTTGCTCTCATTATAATCAACGATGCTGACGCACACTTTGGAGTGTAGACAGTTCCGTTGATTGTAATGGGAACAATCTAGTTTTGTCACGTCGTGTTGCTCGCTTTTTAGTGTAGATTGGGGGGCTGTAGGAGAGAGAATGTGAGAGATTAAGAAAAATGTGTAACATTCCACAGAATACAGATAAGCTTGTTCCATTTATCAGGTCTTTCAGGATGCGAGTTTAACGTAAACCCGCTTTATCTTCTCTGAAGCGCTGAAGTGCTGTCTCTACAGATAGGACGCTTTAGAAGAACACAAGATTTGTGTTATCAGGTGACACCTCCCGGGACAAGGTACGAACACAGTGTTTCAGGTTTTTAAATGATAACTATGGCAAAAATAAGAAGTTTGACAAAGTAGATGTGGCACTGAATGAAAAACAAGAGAAAGAAGATGAAATGAGTGGGAATAGCCTGATAATGTGTGGTGAATGAGTGTCGTCAGTGTTGCTGTGTTTCTCTCCCTCAAACACTCCTCGTCTTTAAATTTCCTTTTTTACTTGGCTCTGAGAGATAAATAACCTTTTGTTCGTTTGAGTATGTAGCCAATTCCAAAGGTACAAATGCAAAAATTTTGCATTAAAAGCATAACAGCAATTTCAAAGTCTCTAGAAGTTATCCATTGCTAATTTCATGTCCCTATTATATCGTAAAATTTTTGAGGAAATCCTTTTATTCAGTTTTCTATTTTTTTTAAATCATTACACTACTTTGGTTTGAGTGGATGCTCAATTTTGACATGTCTCTGGGTGCCAAAATAACATCTAACACGAAAAACTGTTAATTTAGTTTCCCTAATCAAAATACTTATATACTATATCCAATATAATATATAAAATACACAATCAAAACATGTTTTCTTGAGAATATCTTTTAACTGGTGATTTAATTAGTGGATTTATTGGTTTTCCTGTGTCCACAGTAACACTCATTTTTTATTATTTTGCAGAATCTCTTTAAAAAACAAAAGGCAGTTCCATAATGACATTGTTTTGGAGGAAAACAGCACAAATATAAGTAAGTATTAGCATTAGAACCAGTGAATTGTTATGGTTTTTCTTTGTTTGTTTAGATTGTGTCGCTCTAAAACAGCCGTTTTATTTAATGAAATTACAAAAATCAGCATGATTTTTCAGTATGAATGTCAAAAGATAAATATGAAAAAAAAAATCAAAACGTGACACATAAGATTACTACCAATCCTTTTAAACTATTAAATCGATCTTGTTAATATTCAATGTTTACAAGCCAGAGTTTGACCAGAGCATGTCTAACAATATGATATACACTTTTATAGTAAAACTTATTTAATTTCTTACTGCCTTCAGAAAGAGTCAAAAACATTTAGAAGCCTGACTGAATAAAAAATGCAATATTCCTTCTTATTCTCTGAATCTATCAATACGCCCCCATACTCACACTGGAAGACTCCTCAGAGACAATAAGCAGGGAGAGGGAGAGAGAGAGAGAGAGAGAGAGGGAGGGGGAGGGGGAGGAAGGAGTTGAGGCAGAGGAGCAGGCCCTCCCTCCTACTTGCTTCCCACACAGTGAGCAGTTCTTGTAGATCTGGAGGAGGAAGCACTCCAACCTGAATTCTCCTTATTTCTAAACTCTGCTAATAACCCTCTCAAGCAGACCATCACGACTATTTTAAGTTTGCATACATCCCACTCCTTCATGCAGTTATTCGATATGTTTCTTGAGAAACTGTAAAATGTACAGTACAGAAAAATGGTACATGGATGTTGATGCTTTCTTAAGGTACAAGGAGATTTTCATGTGCTTTTGTACTAAAAGCAAAAGCAACTTTGACTATGTTCAAGTATTTCTAATTGCTTCAAACTTTGTTGCTATTTCAAAAAGCCGAGTTTTAAACCAATTTTGAACCACTCTGGTCCAATCAACGGCTGCACGCCCCCTTGAAAAGGCCTTGCAGTTGAATTATTTCAGTCATTTTCTGCTTCTTCGTTTTGCTGAAACTGACGCAACCTATTAGTGTAGATTCAAGTCAAAATGCTGAGACAGATTCTCATTTCTGACGACACAAAAGATAATTACTTGCATTCAAGTGGCCCGTAATGACTAATATTAGTTCAGTCATATTTGGCTGGAGTTTTCAACCGGTTGTCATACCACTGACAACCTAAAATCACATCTGAAAGGCCTTGAAATTAAAGCAACTTTTCTAGTGATAAATTTCAGCCACAAAAAATTTCAAAGCATCAAGTCTATAAGTAATCTTGAAGCTCACAACAACAACAGAAGAACACTGATTTGACATAGCACTTCTGGGAGCCATTTTTATGCTTGTCCATCACAGCAGCAGCGTTCATTCGTTAACTGTGGCAATGACTGCATGTTCCTCCCAGATTTCTCTCCATAATCACAGGAATTTATGGGAAGGAGCCATATCACCTTCTGCTGCCTGACAGGGATTTTTGACAGCCACCATTCGCTCTCTAAATCTCACTCTCTTTCCACTTTTTTTTCTCATTCTCCACTTCTCTCCTCACACTCTTCTTTCCCCAATGTTTCCCCTCCTACAGGGTTTGATGGACGGGTGGATTTCACAGACTTTTTTCTATCGCGCTACAATCCTGACAGGCCAAGACATGCAGGTGTCGCCTCTAGCCTCCATTCAATGCTAACAATAAGAAAAATAGGTTAATTACATTTCGAGTCATCTCTGGTTAGACTGACTTATGAAAGGTTGAGATTTTGACATTTTTGCTCCAGGAGGAGACCTCCGTTTGTGTAATTTAATTAAGAACCCACTGTTTTTCAGCCTGTCTGAATCCGTGAGGAGAGTTTTTTGTACTTAATTATACTGCATAAGTTATGAAAAATTTCATGTCCTCTTTTCAAAATAGGTTATTGAATTTTTATAAGGAGAGAATCAAAGCCTGATTTGTGTCATCCTGCATGTTTTTTTTTTTCATTCACCAGGTGTTGATTAGAAGCAGATAATAATTATTTAACTTATAAAAAAGATAGGGTAAATTTAGATTTTGATGTTGACATTATGCTTTTTACTTCCTTAATGTACACACTGTATAGGTTATTTAAATGTACTATCCTATGCATAGCATTATGGGATTTTTCTTTTGACGCCCTGGCATCTGAAGACTTTGTGCACTCTTAGCCTCTTAGCATCTGAAATTATGTAGAGTTTCAAGAGTACCAGCCTTCAAGGCAAAATAATCATTTCCAATGCATTTGAAACCTAAAATCATCATATGGAATGTCAAATGGAGACATAAATTAAAATACTGCTGACAGGTCTTCCTGTCTGAGATTCAGAGAAGAGGAGAGGTCAGGTTAGGTCCCCGTGCGACCAGGAACTCAAGCTGGGCTATGAAAGGGGAAAATGGAAAGGTAGAGGGAATGTGTGTGAGAGATAGATTATAAACACAGAGGGAGGGTGAGAGACAGTTGACCTTGTGAGTGCTTCCAGTCTAGGTGCCATTGATTTGTTTACCTGGATTGAGCTGACAGCTCCTCATTACGATTTCCTTTAGAGAATGAGAGAGAGAGAAAGAGAGTAAAAGGGAGGAAAGGGAGGAAGGGAGATCAATTCCTGTGATGGATCAGGGCCTGCGAGATCAGTCTGTTTGAACGGCCATTTAACGGATGGGTTGTGTGTGTGCGAGTGTGTCGCAAAGGTCCTTCTTTAAGTTACTCATAGAGCTACTGTGTTTCTGTCATGAGTCAGTTTGGTCACTGGTACCTAACATAACTGTTACGTCACGTATACAACGTGCAATCATTATTAAGGGAGCATTTCAATAATGTTTATTTTATATTAGGCTAATAATATACTTTTTTGGTATTCGCCATATGATATAGTCAAATAACCATATCTCAACCTGTTAGGTTTTGGGAATATTTCTCTTCGAGAAAATGTGCAAATCCATTCGAAATAGCTTGTTGTTTTGTTCATATAAATAAATAATAGTAAATAGCTATGATAACCAGAGCAACAGCAAACAAAGTCAGTTGTCTGACGGCTAAATGAAATGATCTTTCAAGTTATTCTTCATCAACAGTACACAGAATGCATAGCCTACAAACAACTGTCAAAATTCAACATTCATAATCACAATTTATAATCATCACTAATTCGGTTCCGCTTTGACTGACAAGCAAATCGACATGTTTGCGGTATTAAAGTCTTGAAGGCAGGTTGGAGATCAAATAGTTACCCAATGAGGTGTCAATCAGGTTTAAACTGAACTTTAAATGAGCTTGACTAACCCAGTCGTCCTTAAACGAGCTGAAGTACCTATTATAGCCACAAGGGGCCAGTGTTGCCACTTCTAACGCTGGCGCGTTCCTCTTCCCAGAACTCGCGTCTTTTTCGCGCGCGCCTAAAGACTTGCGAGTGTCACGTTTTAGCGGGCTTTTAGTGATTTCCTCTCGTGAGCGATGGGATAGTAGTGAAAGGCACGCGGGCTATAAGATCCTCCCCGTACAGTGGTAAAACTTTCAAATTAGCTCCTAAATATAAGTCACCACTCTTCATTCCTGAGGTGAGACCGAAGCTCTGCTCCTGTCAGGAGACGAATTCATTAGTCGCGACGGCATGCATGCTAACTGTTATTACTCGTTAAAGAAGGCTTGTAGGTCTTTAAACTTAACATCATTACTAAAATTAAGGATTACAAAACTAAGACAAGTGAGAAAGTTAAAATGACAACAGTTGTGTTTAAACTTGAGTGACTTTCTGTCATATTCTAATGGCTTTATACTGAAAACAAATGCCTGCAGATGTTTGGCTTCTTGTTGTTAGGAACAAAAAGAATCACAGCACCCTTGGGTGTCAGTCATTTCCCCTTGGCTGTGTAATTAAGGTGGTATTTATGAGACAAATATTAAATGGAGAGTCTCCCGGCGGTGCTGTCAAGCAGGTAACCTCCCTCAACTATGATTAAAACCACTCTCTGTCACCGTAACGACTGCTGGGATGCAATCTTTGGCTGTGCATGGTGAAACAACCAGCATATCGTAACCAACAAAACCACTCAGCAAAGTTTATTTATTGTTTTATGGTGTGATATTGCAATTAGGAGCAGGATGCAAAGACAAGAGCCCATTAATGGAGCAGATTTATCTTGTGCCGAAACGCTGGAGAAGAACAGCACCAGATGGCAACCATATCTATAAATAAGTCATGTTTCAGAGAAGAAGATTAGTGCTTTTGAGCTTGTTTTTAATGGTCCCTCACAGAGATTAATACATTGCCCTTTGAGCTTTGCAATAACCTTTTTTTTCTTTCAGAGGCAGACATGTGTAAACAGGTACCATAATTCAAAATTGCCATGATCATGTATGCTGGGTCGCAGTCTTCAAATTCTTACCATGTCCTTTGTTTTTGCTAGAGCTCTAATTGACTTCTTCTTTTCTTTTAGGATCCAAATTGCTTGCTTTTCTCTCAAAGTCAGCTCCCTCGTCTTCATCCTGGTTTGTTTGTGTCATCATCGAATGCAAGATTCAGAATGCAGAAGTAATGGATATAACTGATACGACACATTCCCTGCTTTTAATATCTGAAGAATTAATGCAACAGGACACAGCTGATCACTTAGAAAGGCCTGTGAGGCAACTGTTCCAATACTTATGCTCACATCAGGAATGCAGGGTTAAAAGAGAAACTCTAAAAGTGCTGAACTTCTTAGCTGGTAAAACATCTATGTGTTGAATCACTCAATAATAAAATGTGACATTCTGTAGTTTTGTCTCATATTCATCTTTTAATCATATTTGTAAATGTCTTGACACCACAGCCAACAGAGCAATTTTGTCTTTACTGTTCCAATACTTTTGGAGGGCACTTTATACATATATATATATATATATATATATATAGTGACCAAATACAGGTGTGTGGGCTGGACAAAATCCATATATATTGCCAGTATCACCCATTAGAAGCAAGTGTTTTAATTAATTAGTGTCTCTCATTCCTTTTTTATTCATAATAGTCAGCGTAATCATTTAAACTTAAAAGATGTTATTGTCATTTTTTGGTGTCATTAAATAGATAGAACCCAGTATGGCACCAGTCTGGCATTTGCCTGCTGACACTGCTCCAAAGACCCCCTACAATGCTTAGATGACACAAGGGGACAAAGACATTGTCTGTGTAACCAAATTCTCAAAAGCCTCAAAAATTCTCAAAATAAATAACTTTTTCTGAAAAACCTTAAACAAGTTCAGGCAGTTTAGACACTGTTTGCAGATCTCATGCATTGCAAAACTCTAAAGACATTTCTGCGATGAACTTGTGATGCAAAATCCTGAACACAAGAAAGCAAAAATTAAGCACAACTGCAACACAGCTGTCATCATTTACACACAATAATTCAAAATTGTTCACACTTGTTTCAATCTGAGAGGTGCGTATATGAGGTGAAGGAAGAGGAGTACGAGGAAGAGCAAGACCAAGAACCATCATTTCAGATGAAATCAGAGCTATTGTGATAGATGTTTTTGTGCATGGAATGACGCAGGACAAAGATTCTCTGTAGCCCCCAGAATCAGTTGGAAAGTTCAAAAGAACAGCAAAAGAAGAGTGGAAGAGAATCTTGTGCAGAATTGCAAGAATACCAAGAACTGGCCTGTGGTGACATAGATACACACACACACACACACACACACACACACACACACACACACACACACACACACACACACCTATGTTTGTTTTGTGGTTTACGGGGACTCTCCATAGGCGTAATGGTTTTTATATCGTACAAACTGTATGGGCTATTGCCCTACACCAACCCTACACCTAAACCTACCCCTTACAGGAAACTTTGTGCATTTTTAGATTTTCAAAAAAACACCATTTAGTATGTTTTTTAAGCCTTTTGAATTACGGGGACATAGGCAGTGTCCTCATAAACCACCTTCAAATTGTAATACCTCTGTCATACCCATGTCATTAAACAAATTTTGTCCCCGTAAACCACAAAAACCAGTACACACACACACACACACACACACATACCTGTACATACATATACATTTTTGATATATTCACCAAACTTAGGTGTGATTTCTTGTGTGTGTGTGTGTGTGTGTGTGTGTGTGTGTGTGTTAGCAAAATATTCACTATAAAATCACTATATAACTTTTTTTTTTTATAGCTACATGCACTGGACACTATGTTATCCGTTTTCTGATGTAGTGTTTAATGAATTATTTATAATGTGTATAGTATTGACTAATATGTTTATGATTTTAAAGCTTTGTTTGATTTTGAGTACAGGTGAAATGCTTTGAAGTGATTGTTTGATTTACCAGAAGAGTCAGGGGTTCTGTGAATTTAGTTTGAAGATTTGGATTTGTGTTTAAGGTTTTGAGAAAATTAGTGATGGTTTCAAGAAATGAGTTTTAGCAATTTAGAAAAACTGTAAATGATGAAATTGAAACAATTTCCCTCCCCAAAATCTTTCTTTCTTTCTTTCTTTCTTTCTTTCTTTCTTTTTGACTGAATAGTAGCACGCCTACCACTCGCTCCTCCTACTGGAAACGGCCTTCTTGATGTAAGATAAGATTTATAACTCAACATCAGGGTCAGCTCCAGAGCATACAAATTGAGGGGGCATGCACAATTTTTTGGGGGGCACCTATTTCTGAATATTGATTGATCTAAATTTTGTACTAGTGTAGATAGGCTTTTCTATGGAAGCAACGGATGCAACAAATAAAAATGGGAAAAACACAAACATGAGAAAATGAGTGTTGACAGCTCTGTAAAATATACTGAAAGCACTATAGTTTTGCTGAATTAAGGCTGATGATACATGGGCAAATTTTTGAGCAATTTTGGTGGGCAACTTTTTGGAGCATTGTTGCTGGGCACTTTCCCATTGAGAATGGCTAACACATTTCTATCTGGATACTTTAGATCGGTCTTAGGCCCCGTATCTCACCTGGTTGCCTGTTGATGGCAACATTGCCCAAAGTTGCCTGGAAACATTGCTCAAAAGGTTACTCTGTATCACATTTTATTAGATTCAGAAATAATACCGGCAGGCCTAACGTGTAATGTTACAATCAGGGGTGCACATAAGTTTTTCACTCTGGTTCTGAGAGCACCTGGAGATTTGGTTTGGTACTCAAACTGCACATAGTGTAACCCATTACAGTATTATAGCTGTTATATAGCCTATAGCTGAAAATGGTAAAAAATTGAAAAATAGATTTTTAATTAACTTAATTAATATCTTTACTGTCATTTTAAATTTTTTATTGCACATTTTGCATTTTTCATTCCACATGCACAATGCAAGACAGAGAACATATCAGCATTGTGAGGCACACCACAATGACATACAAAAAAGCAAGATTTCAATAATGTTATTAATAATGAAATCAATAATGTTATTAAAAACAGGGTAATTTCTAAAACTAAAGGAAAAATATTATTATTCACTGAAAGCTAATTGAAAAATATCCACCAAAAATTTGAGGTAAAATCACAGCAGTAAAAAGGGTCTTCAAAAGCTCCAAGAAATGAAGTTCACAACGCAGGTTCGGGAGGAGCCTAATCATCCAGTCCTGCCAATCATCGTTACCACCATATATAAGCAGCAGTCATTGTTCCATTCAAGCAACTATTCTTCCGGCATTCCTCCACCACCCCTTCTCCTCCTTTAAATCCCTTTTCTTTTATCCACACCGTATCATCATGGGGGGGTTTCTTACTCGGAGCTCAAGCCGAGCCTTGGGTTTCGAGCCTCCTTCACGGACAGCAAGCCAAGTTCGTTTTACCACTACCTGGCAGGGCTGAATGGGCAGGCGAACTCGTGAAATAAAGAACTAATTGAAATCTCTTCTGTAAAAATTCCCCTCTGAATATATTCTGAACAAGATTTTTTAACAAGTCTCTTTAACCTTTTGCAACAGGGTATGTTAGAGGGGGAAAGAAACCTCAACGTCACTAAGGAAACATAAAAAGCCTGCTTTTGACTGGATTCAGCACTGACACAGTATCCATGATGAACAAACAAGTGAAAAACATATCTACTGCAAATAAATTAGATTTTGTCTTTTTGCTGCTTTTGAATGATTTACACACATACAACATTTGAAATGACAGTATCTACATTTAGTACACTGATGAAAGCAAACTTATAGGTCCCGAGTCACTTTAACAAATAGTGTAGCTTGAAACATTCAGTGTCCTGCCTCTATTGTTCTGAGTAAGTATAATGCTCAGAGATCCAAGCGGTTCTAGAATTTCTCATTATTGATGCAACCAGGTTCAGTTAAATAAATCTGAAATAATTCACCTTTAGAAATGTAACACTGATAAGCGAAGGAAACTGGGTAATTTATTTGGGTAAAAACTGGGTAAAAAAATCTAACCTTTCATTGGATAATAAGAATTTAAAATGGGGGGGAAATAGCATTAAATGTTTTTCTCGTTGGATACAATTATTGGCACCCCTAAAAATTCTTATGAGTAAAATATCTCTGAAGTATATTCCCATTCATATTTACAATTTGAGCACTCCAGGGTGATTATGAACAAGAAATTATCCAGCCATGGCTTCCTGTTTCACAAAAATATAAATAGGAGGGAAAACAAAGCCCAAATTCCCTTAATCATCCATCACAATGAGAAAAACCAAAGAATATTTTTCTGATGTGCAGCAAAAGATAATTGTGCTTCACAAATTAGTGAAGTGGCTTTAAGAAAAGAGCTAGAGCAGTGAAAATTCCCATTTCCCATTTCCAGGGAATCAGGGCAATAATTAAAAATTTCCAATCAACAGAAAATGTTATGAATCTGCCTGGAAGAGGACATGCGACTATATCGTCCTAATGCATGGTGATGAGAATTTGAGTGGCCAAAGACTCTCCAAGGACCACAACTGGAGAATTGTAGAGAAAGGTTGAGTTTCGGGGTCAGAAAACCTTAAAAAAAAAAATTGTCAAACAGCCCCTACATCACCACATGTTGCTCAGGAGGGTTTCAAGAAAAATTCTCCTCACTCATCCAAAAACAATCTCCAGCATATTCAGTTATCAGACACGACTGGAACTTCAAATGGGACTGGTTTCTATGGTCAGATGAAATTAAAAAATAAGCTTTTTAGCAGCAAACACTCAAGATGGGTTTGGTGAACACAGGGATAAAAAAGCACCCCATGTGTTCAATTAAATATACTGCTGAACCTTTAATGTTGTGGGCCTATATTTCTGCTGGAGGTCCTGGACATCTTGTTTAGATACATGGCATCATGGATTCCATCAAATACCAACAGATAAAAAAATCAACAAGTGACTGACTCTGTTAGAAATCTTACAACGGGACATGTTTGGATCTTCCAACCGGACAATAATCCAAATAAAAACCTCAAAAATAACACAAAAATGGGTCACTGAGCACAAAACCACGCTTCTGCTATGGCCATTCCAGTCCTCTGACCTGAACCCTGTAGAAAATGAGTGAGGTGAACTGAAGACAGAGAAGAACCTTCATGGAGCTGGGAATCTGAAGGATCTGGAGAGATTCTGGATGAAGGAATGGTCTCTGATCTCTTGTCAGGTGTTCTCTAACCTCATCAGGCATTAAAGGAGAAAATTTAGAGCTGTTAAACTGGCAAATGGAGGTTTCAAAAAGTATTGAATAAAAGGGTGCCGTTAATTGTGGCCAACGTGTATTAGAGAAAAACATTTATTTCATAATGATATTTCCCCCCATTTTAAATTATTATCCAATGAAATGTTAGATTTTTTTGTGAATTTTTTAAATAAAAGATCAAAAGGATTAACAATGTGTGTGTGTGTGTGTGTATGTGTGTGTGTGTGATAGCGTGAGTATACATGCATCCACACATCCACAGGTCCAAGACCTTTATGTTTGCAAGCACAACATGCTCCTGAACACTAGTTGTTTCTCTTACTTTCATTCTTCCCCATTCACTTTCAATGGCCAGCCATTTTTGACAAGTGTGACTTGACAAAATAAAACCATTTAAAAGCAAACTCCCTGATTAAACATTAAAGCACACTAGTGTGAGAAACAGTGTAAATTTTCATAATTTTTTATCTCATATTGTGAAAATTATTCATAAAAAATGCTTTTTTCACTCAAAAAATGAGGTGCCTACTTTCGGATAAATTAGGCTTACGATTAATTAGATGCAAATAGAAACACAAAACCAGTCCTAAATGAAAAAAAAACAAGTTGACAAAAAGAATGAATCCAATATTTAGTGATAATATAGCATAATGACAGATTTATAAGCAGTTGTTTGGAGTCCGGTCATTTTTGACCGGGAACACCACAAGTGTGACAGGAGTCCGAACACAACCAAAGGGTTAAGTCAGTGAACAGTGAACAAAGACACATACAAACTCTTCATATTCAACGTAATATAAAAACACACAGTTCATCTTTTTCAAATATCAGAAAATTAGATCAATTTACCTCAAAACAGTTGTAATGAGATTACTTTCCCAAATACCGTTGCTCAGATGAAATGCAACATTAATTAGTGCACGTGCAATTTACACATTTAAAGATTTTAAAATATCTCCTAAAATCCTTATTAAATATCCCAGTAAAAGAAATTGATGATTACAACAGTTTAACACATCAATCCCTTTTGGGACATTTACATACATGTATGATAATACACTGTACATGCTGTACTTGTACAGTATACAGCGTAGTTTACACTGCCATGATGAGTGACTGTGTTTCACAAGAAGGGCAACGTCTGTCATTAAGGAGGACCATGTGATTGAATTTGATGGACTTCTTTCTTAAGACACTCTTGTGAAATTCCTTTTGTATGTAAAGAATCTCATTCTGAACCAGCAGTGTTTAGGCACCACACTGAATATTATACAAGTCAAAGAAGTCTTTTATTTATCTTGGTGAAAATCATATTATTTTAATCAACTCTAACCCGGAAATTCATAAATGGATTCATGAACTGAAATACTGCGGTGTAATTGTGTTTCTGCATTATATATTACTGTATTGTAATCAATCACACAAGACAATAAAACTTTACAACAGGTTTAGAAAATGTGTTCTATTTAAACATGTAAGGTCTTATGGGCTTTCATATTTATATGATTTGACACAAATTGGCTGAACAGACACTGACCAGAGTGGTTGGTGTGCTTGACAAGGGATGAATTATAATGCAGCGGTGCCCTGGGAAGGCTCCCTGGGTGAAACTGCTAACCTTTTTTATTTGAAATATTCGTGTTAACTATTTCACGAAATATCTCCATTCTCAAATACAGGTGCATCTCAGAAAATTAGAATATGGTGAAAAAGTTCATTTTTTCTTGTAACTTATTTCAAAAAGTGAAACTTTCATATATTTTAGATTCATTACATGTAAAGTAAAACACTTCAAAAGTTTTTTTGTTTTAATTTTGATGATTAGAGCTTACAGCTAATGAAAGTCAAAAATCAGTATCTCAAAATAATAGAATATTTACATTTGAGTTTCAATAAACTCAAATAATGGGGAACACTGCTGATTTTGCAATGGTCCAGAAGACGATCATTGACACCTTCCACAAAGAAGGTAAGTCACAGAGGGTCATTACTGAAAGGGGTGGCTGTTCAAGGAGTGTTGTATCAAAGCATATTAAATGCAAAGTTGACTGGAAGGAAGAAATTGGGTAGGAAAATGTGCACAAGCAACAGGGATGACCGCAAGCTTGAGAATACTGTCAAGCAAAGCCGATTCAAACACTTGGGAGAGCTTCACAAGGAGTGAACTGAAGCTGGAGTCAGTGCATCAAGAGTCACCACGCTCAGACATCTTCAGGAAAAGGGCTACCAAGCCACTTCTGAAACAGAAACATCGTCAGAAGCATCTTACCTGGGCTAAGGAGAAAAAGAACGGGACTGTTGCTCAGTGGTCCAAAATCCTCTTTTCAGATAAAAGTAAATTTTGCTTTTCATTTGGAAATCAAGGTCTGGAGTCTGGAGGAAGAGTGTAGAGGCACAGAATCCAAGCTGCTTGAAGTCCAGTGTGAAGTTTCTGAAGTCAGAGATGATTTGGGGTGTCGTGACGTCTGCTGGTGTTGGTTCATTATGTTTTATCAAGTCCAAAGTCAATGCAACCGTCTACCAGGAGATTTTAGAGCACTTTATGCTTCCATCTGGTGACAAGCTTTATGGAGATGCTGATTTCCTTTTCCAGCAGGACTTTAGCACCTGCCCACAGTGTCAAAACCACTTCCAAGTGGTTTGCTGACCATGATATTACTGTGCTTGATTGGCCAGCCAACATGCCTGACCTGAACCCTATAAGGAATCTATGCAATATTTTCAAGAGAAAGATGAGAAACAGTCGATCCAACAATCTAGATGAGCTGAAGGCTCAATAGTGCCTCAGCAGTGCCACGGGCTGATCGCTTCCATGCCACACCTCACTGATGCTGGAGTTTGTGCTAAAGGAGTATTGAGTGCATAAAT
Source organism: Tor tambroides (assembly GCA_021397915.2). Classification (NCBI taxonomy): domain Eukaryota; kingdom Metazoa; phylum Chordata; class Actinopteri; order Cypriniformes; family Cyprinidae; genus Tor; species Tor tambroides. Next base: position 27,780 of record JAFVLL020015497.1, read on the forward strand.
GAACATACTTTAAAGAACTTGAACTTTTCTGTTTTGCAAATCCTTTTTTTTTATTGATCTTAGGAAATATTCTATTTTGAGATACTGATTTTTGACCTTCATTAGCTGTAAGCTCTAATCAACAAAATTAAAACAAAAAACTTTTGAAGTGTTTTACTTTACATGTAATGAATCTAAAATATATGAAAGTTTCACTTTTTGAAATAAGTTCCAAGAAAAAATGAACTTTTTCACCATATTCTAATTTTCTGAGATGCACCTGGTATAAGTAAATGCATTTTACAACTTTATAGACCATGTTAGTTGATCTATAACTGGCAATGGGCAAATAACCTAATGTTAGTGTAATCTATTAGCTACGCATTAAAACCAATCTTTTTACTTGTACCAGATATGGGTGTCATGTCATAATATATTTATAATACGACTTCCTTCGTATTTAACATGTATGATGTGCCACACATTATTGCTGCACTAGATATATGTGTTTGACCTGTGCCATTGCATTTTGTTTTGTTTTCTCCCTTTAACCAAACTTCTGTATGTCTGTCAGAAAAAAAGTACTTCTACTTTTTTAATACTTGAGTACAATTTAAAGTTGTACTTTTTTACTTTTACTCAAGTATGTTTTTGGCCAGATACTTGTACTTTTAATTGAGTAAAATTTTCACTGAGTACCTTTACTTTCACTTGAGTAAAATTTTTGAGTACTTTTTACACCTCTGTTCAAAATCCAATAGTGTTCCGGGAGGAGTGATATTTCGGCTGGGCCCCCCTCTGGTCTAGTGCCCTGGGAACTTGTCCATTAGGCCCGTGCATTAATCCGTCCCTAGTTCTTGATGATTTTAGCAGCTCTGCATTATCTGAGGTAGATTTCATGCAGAGAAGGGAGAGCCCAGATCCCTGAGATGTGAAGTTTGGAGGTCAGCCAAAACTGAGATACATAACTGAGATAATCAATCAGCTAAAAAAACAAAACAAAACAAAACCTGTAATAACTGAAAGAAACAAGTTGATAAAACGATTGAACGTAATATTTGGTAATAGCATAACAAGGAAATCATTTTGTAGGCCAGTCATTTTAAATTTGCAGACGATACAAAAGTGTTAGGCCTGATCACAGATGATGACGAGATGGCCTACAGAGAAGAAGTGAACTCCCTAACACAATGGTGCCAGGAGAACACCATCAAACCGCTCCAGTCGAACACCATCAGAAACTCCAGTCGAGAGAGCAAAACACTTTAAATATCTTGGCATCCTCTTCAGTAATGACCTCTCAAGGTCTTAACAAACTCAAATAATTGTGAAGAAGGCTCATCAGCGCCTTCTCTTCATGAGATGACTGAAGACATTCAGAATGGGCTCCAGCATCCTCAGATCGTTCTACACATGCACTGCACTGTAAAGAGCATCCTTTCTGGCTCTATTACTATTTGCTTTGGTAACAGTACTGCTGTAAAAGAAAAGCACTGCAGAGAGTACTACAAGCATCCCAGCACATGGGCTTCCCTCCCTCTAGGACATCTACAACAAGCGCTGTGTGAGGAAAGCTCAGATGATCAAAGATTCTCGCCACCCAGTCATGGACTCCTCTCATTGCTACTGTCAGACAAACGGTACAGAAGCATGGATACCTGATGGACTGATTGAGAGTACTGGGATTGCGCGAGAGAGAAAGCACTTCTGGTGTGTGTCATTCAGTGTGATTCTGCCTATCCCGCCTTTACTAACTGCAAGTTAATCAACAACGAATTGTGATTGGATGGTAATTTTGTTCTACAACGAGCTTGGTTAGCTTTGATTAGGCATGTTTACTTGGTTCAGAGCCCTCTGAACTCATCCTCGGAGACAGTGATAACATCATGTCACGTCAGGCCTACCTGCTTCACAGTGTTGGGGAATAACTAGTTACATGTAGCTGAATTACATCATTTAATTACAAAATAAATGTAACTGTAATCACATAATTACAGTTACTTATGAAAATGTAAATGATTACAAAGGGGGTTACATCTGAATATTTTCACACACATGATCTCAAAGTAAAAAGAGGTGCTAAAGTCTGATTTTGTAGTGGCTGTGATTTAAAATTGTATTATTATAAACGTAATTCAAGCGAGGAAGGATTTTGAAAGTCTGACAGTAATCAGTTTTGAGCACTACTGTAAGGTTAGGCCTTATCCTGCCTGTTTTAAATGTTTGAAAATGATTAACAGTTGAAAACTTTTGCTAGAAATTTAGAAAAATCAGTTACATTACTTTAATAAAGTAATTGAAATAGTTACACTACTTATTACATTTTAAATAGAGTAACTTGTAATCTGTAACCTATTAGATTTCCAAAGTAACCTTCCCAACACTGCTGCTTCATTCTGTCACATTTATCGGAAGACTAGTGCTAACACAGTGATTAGGCTAATAATTATACATTTTTTCATATAAACTTTTTAGAAATACTCATTGTGTGTTGTGAACACTGCCTGTTCAAGAATTTGTTTCTAATGTCAGGTTTGATCGCGGTGTCTAAAATAATCTGCTCTTTTTTATTTAGTTTGAGGCTTAATGAGGGCAGGTTGACTTGTGTCGAAACCTTAGAATTTCAATTTCAATTTCAAATTTATAAAGCACTTTAAAACAACCTTAGTTTACCAAAGTGCTGTACATAGTTACATTGACACAATCACACGATAAATAAACACGTCATTAGAAAAACACAGTCACAAAATATTAAAAGCATGGGAAAAAAGATAAGTTTTTAAGAGACTTTTAAACTCAGACACTGAAGAAGCTGTTCTGATAGATAATGGCAAGTTGTTCCATAGCTTGGGGCCAGCAACAGCAAAGGCTCTGTCACCCCTACATTTCAATCTAGCTCTGGGAACCAAAAGCAGATGCTTAGTCTGTGATCTGAGTGATCTTGCTGGATTGTGTACAACAATCAACTCAGAGAGATATGGAGGAGCAAAGTTGTTTAGAGCTTTGTACACAAATAGCAGGATTGAATGCAATAACTAATCGGTAACCAGTGAAATGAACCCAAGATAGGTGTGATATGATTCCTTCTGCGACTGCCTGTGAGCAAACGAGCAGCCGCATTTTGGACCAGTTGTAAACGATGAATAGCTG
>JAFVLL020015498.1:0-41541 GCA_021397915.2 Tor tambroides
ATTGTTTTAATTTCTTTAAAAATGACACAGTTTAAAAGCTGAGGGTCCTGAGACCTTGTTTCACATCAGAAGTGACCTGCTCTGTCTTCTCTGTCACTGTTTTGTCAGTTTCCTCTTTGCTCCGCGATGTATTTTTCACTGCGTGAGAACATGTGTGTAGTGTGAGAGAGGTATTGTTTGTCGGTCATGGCAACAGTAACTAAGGGTGGGCGGGTTTTGCTAACGGTCAATTGACTACTGGCAAGCAGTTTCGTTTTTGATCGAATCATCATTTTGGTTCGAATGAATCATTAATATTTCTTGCTCAAAAGTCGCTTCCTTTTGAAGCACGTGACTTCCTCCCTACCCAGTGATTTGAGAATGGCTGGATTAGGAATATCATAGCTCTTAATATTTAAATATATTTAATATTTGTAAATAAGCATAGTAGTATTCAATTCTCAATTCAGCCGAACTGAATGATCTTCTGACCAATTCTGAACGATTCGTTCTCTTCGCTATGCAAGCCAGACTCACAATGAAGGAGTGCGGATTTGCTATATAAACATGGTTATAAATAACTGATTGTTTTAAGAACAATATTGAAACATGGAAAATTATTTATTGCCGTATTTAATTTGGGAAGACGCGTATTATCCTTAAACACGTGTCTTTCAGTTTTGAACAAATCGGTTTGATTCGAAGGACTCGCCTACACAAAAAAAACAAAACACTCGCTTGTCGCCACCTGCTGGCATAACTATTAAGTAATCAACAGAAAATATCACTAAATGAATTAATGAATAAAATGTAAATAAATCTTTGTAGTGAACGGAGTTAAAGATTCTAGGCACTGAATAAAAATATCCACTATTTATTGACGACAGAAGCACATATGCGTAGATTAAAGCCTCTTTAAAATAGTATAGAGATGTTTCACAGAAAACATCTCTGAAAAAATGCACCTCAAACTAATTTATAAACATTAAAACCTTAACGCAAGTCGATTGCATGTTAAAGTTTTAAAACAACAGACTGTGTTAGGTTATTATTTTCAAAAGTACTATATTCTGCTGTACATACATTGATGGAATACATCATAGTTCGTCTTCTGTCGAATTACTGCACAAAATCACGAATCTGCTCATGAATATTAATTCAAGCATGCAGACGTTGCTTCGTAAGCTACCAGGCGCGTCCCCTCACGTGACTAATAAATATTCATGAGCTAAGCTTTCTCCGTAGTACTATTGGTGAATTCGTTTCCTATCTAGGAAGTTAAACATTTCGAGTAGTGATTCAACGCGCTTAAGCATTTACAGTGATTAATATCGTTATCGATAGCGAAGTTTCATATAATGTGATATAAACACAAAAGAAGGGCTAATTTGAGACGGTAGGCTGTTCTTTACGTGACTTTCTATTGCTGATGTGGAGCACAAGCCGTCATGATCCGTGTGTAACCCATCATTGTTTTCCGCATCTGTCCTTCTCATCAATAACATCCCGTTTCGATGCACAAACGTGTGGACGTATATTTATTTGCTAGAGGAACGATTTGTTGTGAGATTTGTCAGTGATATCTATGGAAATGTGCGACTTGATATTGCTATGGCAACGTGTCATCAGTGCTTATGGACCAAAACATGAATATCATCGGTGTGATGAGAGAACGATGTGAAACCTTTCAGATCAGACTGTTGATATATTTTAGATCATTATATTTGTATCATTATGTTTCTATTACAAAGTAATAATGCAAATATCTGTGAACTGATTACCATACATGAATGCATTAACAAGGATGCAGTAATACTAGTGCATCTTAACTGTGTGCACATGCTTCATGTAAAAAAAAAAAAAAATCACTTACAGATAAATCAGGAAAAATACATGTTTACTTTAATTGTAGACTGGGGTTCAAAAGACTGCCACCACACTAAAAGTCTGGAATTGGAAATGGAAATTAATTATGCAATAAACAATGTCATTTTAGTATCATTTTTTTTTTTTTTTTTCGTTTTCATTTTAATGTTCTTTTTTTAATTTTCATTTTAATATAAAAAGAGAAATGAAAATTTAAAATTTAATTTTTTTGAATATTTTATTTTATTTGAGTTAATGTTTGCTTAAAATAACGAAAATGTGATTTTTTTTAATTAATTTATTTTATTTTTTATTTGTTTAATGGCCTTTAGTTTCAGTTTTAGTGTTCAAGTTTTGACATTTAACATTTAAGATATACACATTTATTTTATACTATTATATGTTTTTATATTATGTAACATCTTATTGTAGCCATATATTTTATAATTTTATTCAATGTTTTTCTGAACAAATATAATGCAAAAAAAATATATATATATCCTAGAATCATAATTCGCTAGAATGTTCATTACATCACCAAATATTTACATTTGTTATGCAGCTTGTCACTCGAATTATTTATCATTAGAAAAATGCAAAAAAAGAAGCTTCTGGTCTCAGACTTATGAACCCCAGCCACATGTTTTGGCATAAATTAACCCCTTTTTTTTTTTGATGTACCTGCAACGATGTTGAAGAGCAGTCTTTAATTGACTTTCTGTTGCTCAGAGGGAGCGGACCGTAGACTCCACCATGGCAGGAGATGAAGTTCGGCAGAGAAAAGGAGGTGGCCGCAAGAAGCCCAAAAAGGGGAAAGGGAAGGGGCAGGGTGGTTTGGATCGGACTGGCAGTCTAGATGGGCAGAATGACCTGCTGTTACCCCCTCCCACCATACCACCCAAAAAGCCTGTGGAGGACAGGATCAAAACAGCCCAGGCTAAGATAGAGGATGAGTCGGCCGTGTCTATCTGCCTGCAGGTGCTGTTCCCCTACCTGCTGGCTGGGATGGGGATGGTGATGGCAGGCATGGTGCTGGACAGTGTGCAAGTAAGAGACTTTTGAAGAACTTTCTGCAAGTTTATGTAGCACTTTATAGCCTGACATGACTTTCCAACAGTTTGAGGTTGATGCTATAGCAGCTAATGTGCCCACTTTAATTATCCAGCATGTCAAGTGCTGATATTTATGGTCCTCACTTACAGGGAGCAGAGTGTGAGGGAAATTAATGTGATGATTAAAATTCACTCGGAAAGCGAGGGACTGGAAAAACACTCCAATCATTAAGCATTAATGCAGGTGTTCACCCAAAAATAATGTCATTTTGAAGTCATTACAAAGCTGTATGTTTTGTGGAGCACAAATTGAGATGTTTAACAAAATGACCAGGCTATGAATGAATGGTTTTTGAATAGGTTTTTAGGACAGTCAAGCTCCAAAAATGGACAAAATAAACAAACATAATAGGACAACGTTATCAAAGTACCGTAAAAGTGGTGACTCATGTCCCTTCTTGAAGCTGGAAAACTCCAGTCACTACAAAATGAAATGTGGCAAAACATATATTGAACACATTTTGCACATGTTCGTGATACAGACATAAGATCTTTATGTCCACCAAGAGATAAAAACTCAGATCTCAGAAGAAATCAGTCAGAATTGCAAGATTTAACCTTGGAATTCCAAGAAAAAGTAATAAATAGTTGAGATGTAAACCCAGAATTACGAGAAATAAGTCAGAATTGCAAGATATAAACCTGAAATTTTGAGAAAAAAGTCAGAATTGCGAGATATAAACTCAGAATAGTGAGAAATAAAATCAGAATTGTGAGATGCAAACTCAAAATTAGTCAAAAATAAAGTCAGAATTGTGAGATGTTAATAATTGCAAGATATAAACTCAAATTGTGAGAAATAAAATCAAAATTGCAAGATGTAAACTCAGAATTGCTAGAAAAAAGTAAGAATTGTGAGATGTTAATTCATAATTGCAAGATATAAACTCAAAAATGTGTGAAATAAGTCAGAATTGCAAGATGTAAACTCGGAATTGCTTGAAAAAAAGTCAGCATTGTGAGACGTTATTTCAAAATTATAAAATATAAACTCAAAATCGTGAGAAATACGGTAAGAATTGCAAGATGTAAACTCGGAATTGCTAGAATAAGGCGATATTGCATAGCTTGTCAGTGATCTATGGCTTTGTGTATTAAATGCCGCTCCATTTGAAAGCAGGTGATGGAGATTTACCACTAATCACGGAACCGGCTTTACTGATGAGATGCGCATAATCATCGCATTCGATATATCACCCAGCCCTAAAAACTCAAAATAATGAGAAATACAGTAAGAATTGCAAGATGTAAACTCAGAATTTCTAGAAAAAAAGTCAGAATTGAGAGATGTTAATTCATAATTGCAAGATATAAACTCAAAACTGTGAGAAATAAAGTCTGAATTGTAAGATGTACTATACTCGGAATTGCTAGAAAAAAAGTCAGAATTGTAAGATGTTAATTCCTAATTGCAAAATATAAATTCAGAATTGTGAGAAATAAACTCAGAATTGAGAGATGTTAACTTAAAATAGTGAGATATTCAGAGCTGTGAGATAAAAAGTCACAATTACCTTTTTTATTTTTTTATTCCGTGGCAGAAACAGGCTTCCGTATGAGAGTAAGTAAATATTGAATATTATATCCTGTGCCTATAGAACCAGTTGTCATATAATAGTCTTAAGAGATTCGGTGTCCTGACGGTGTTTAATGAATGAGATCAGAGATGTGTGCTGGTGATGTGGGTCTGGATTTGCTGCGTCACTGTGCCGTGTTCACGACCAAGCGGGTTTTTTTTTTTTAGCTGAATCATGCCCCTCTTTCCAACGTGTCCTCTACGTACTGGCAAGCGGTAGAGTGGTGAGTAATCGAACAACGCTGCTTTTACAACCCCATGGGTTCTCAATCTGTCTCTTTGTCTCTCGTACACACACTTGTTCAATCTCGATCTATCTTTTCTTCTCCTCTTTTCCTTTCCCCCCTCTCGTCCCTCTGCCAAGCACTCAGCCCATTCACAGCTGATAAGACAGGTTCAGTAATACGTCAGAGGAGACATTAGCAGGGAGCAGGACAGGGGGACAGATGCAAGACACTGAGCAGATGAAACGGTTGATGGGAAGTAATAAGGATTAGACGAATAACTGTTCGAGGGCCTGATGAACCGGTGAGGAGGGGGCCTAAAGGACTGCCCACAGAAACGAGTGGAAATAAAGCCTCAACATGTGTTTCTGTCACGTTCTAGACCTCTTAGACCAGGCCTGATGACGGAGAGGAGTTTAAATCGACGCTGATACGGATAGGAACGTTTGTCATGTGAGTCACGACTCACAGAGAAGCCGCGCTCTGGAGAACGTAGTGTTCGTGTACATGGACGTTCCAGCGACCTGCGTGTGAAAAAAGAGGCAGCTTGGGAATTATTGTAGCAGTATTCAAGGGACAGCCGTGGAGAACAACTAGATACTTCATTTCATCAGGCATAAGGCAAGTCTCGAAGCTTTTCAAGAAGTGGATTTTGGCATTCAGAAAACCAACTCAGCTGAGACATTTTTGAATGTGAAGGATACTGTTGGATTTTGGTCAAAAAACCCATGTGGCATTGATAGATGAACGAGTGACATCTTCAAGAAGAACTGAAATATATATGCTGCGAGCTTCAGGCAACTTTTTGGGCCTTTGCTATCGTGGGACAATCTGAAGATACTAAATCGCCTCATCGTTTAATCATAAGATCATCCTGTTTTCCTGAGTCAGCTTATTATTTTTGTTCTTCCCAACCTGTTTGTCTTGCGCTTCTTATTTAGTTTCGAGACATTATGAAAGGAACATTCAGCCATCTAGGAGGGTGTTAAAAGCTTCCAGGAACCCTCGTTGATCTCAGCTGTGGCCCTCACCATTGGGTAATGGGGTAACAGAGATGGTGGTCACTCACTTAGAGCTGGAGCTCTGTTATCAGGGGAAGAAGCTCAGAGGTTTCACCTGCAAGCTCACTCGTTCGGCTCATGGTTTCTTGCCGGAGAGCTCATATATCATCGCTGCGCAGGTCCTACTGCCTTATCTGCTGGGCGGACTGGGGATGGTGGCGGCCGGTATCGTCATGGACATTGTCCAAGTATGAGCGATTTAATCTAGATTTGGTGTATTTCTTGGTTGTATCTATTATTGAATCTGTAAATAATGCTGTTTTCCAATCAGTATTGATAACCATTGGCGGTACCATGATTCAGTGATAGGATCAGATGGTAATAGCATGGTATTTTGATATACAAAAAAGTTTTATTTTTTTGGACATGCGCCATGGTAGTGCCATGATTTTCACTGAAGTACCTTGGAGTATGTGTAACTGCAGTATTTTAGTAAGGGCATGATACTATTATATTCATATACCATGGTATGCTCACGTTACATCAGAAATATCATGATATACATGTCTAAAAATATGATATTAACGTTTTTTAAGTTTATGTTGTTAGTGGATAAATGTTGAAGTATTTCAGTATTGAATGTTGAAGACATAAGCCAGGTTAATAAGATATATAGAATAAGAGAATAAGACTAAATCTATATAATTTATTCTAGGTAAAATAACTGCAGTGCATGGCTTTGAATGCTTTAATAACATGACAGCAACAACAGCTTGATAATGAAGAAAGAAAAAAAAAAGTCAATTTATTTAAAAAATTTATAATAGTATTTTTTATAAAAAATATTTTTATATAAAAGGTTCAAATGTGAAATTTTTTACCACTTACAAGGCATTGTTGTTATTTTTAACTAACACTCAGAAATGTCTGTTTTTTTGTTAATTGAAATAAAGCAGGAACAAAATAAAGTATTAAATGATAAAATAAACTTAATTAAAACTTAATTATAAAAAATAAATGCATAAAAAAATAACGAAATGAAAAATGAAAAAATAAACTAAAATAATAAAATAAAGATGAATAGAAATATACACACACACACACACGCAAAAATGGCAAAACCCACTACAAAATTACTGAAACTTTAACTAAAATTAAAATGTATAACAATACTGTATGTTCCATTATTACACCTTAAGCTAAACTCTAGAATAATGTAGATCTAAAGCTATTGCAGTCTAGCACAAAATATTGGGATATTTCAGTTAGCAATTAGCATACTCATTTTTGTACACTACATAGTTGTCTCATAGGATATCAGCACACTTCACAATCACGTGCTAGCTTCCAGTAATGGTTCCTTGTGTTCTTGTCCTCTAGATAGACGCGGTTGGCATGGATTGTGTTTTGTGTCTATTAATTGAATTCTCATGGGGGTGGGTGAGATAGACCGAGCGAGAGAATGAAAGCTTGTTTCTAGAGCAGAAGTGGGCTAGATCCCAGGACGGGCCTGTGACGTGACACCAGCCTGGACTGTGCCTGCAGTAAAAATACCGGCCCCTGGCTGGCTGGCACCGGTCTCTTATCTGTTCATTTAAACATTATGGCTATTTTTAACTTCATGAGTGGGTTTGCAAAGAGAGGAGCTTTCAACCCGTGCACTGACACATACTAAATATAAACGCACACTCGCTCAGTGCAAGAAGCCATTCATATTCAGTGAGTCATCGACGCTTTTGTCAGTTTGCCCGTTATGAGATGATATTTATGACTTTGCTGATGACTAGTCTGTGTTTTGACTGGAAGTATCAGAAAAAAAAGCTGAAACTGACACCTAGTTTGAATTAATCTGTACTCTTTCATTCGATTGAGAGCATCTCAGTTTAAGGCTTGTACATTAAGACATCACTCAGTTTTAAAATATTGACAATGATGGTCACATTAGCAGTGATAGATGTGAAAGCCAATGTGCTGTTCTGTAGGTGTGGGGCTTCAGTTCCCAGCATGCAACACAGCTTAAATCGGTAATGAGAATTACTGTTTACTGTTGTATTATTGCACCAGTGTTGTTATGTTTGTTGTCCCTTTGAGTTATGCAGTGTCAATTTTGAGTGCAATTTCATGTGGTTTGCGCTCCAAATTAATAGTGGTTATTCTAATTCATTTCATTGAGCGGGTTCTTTTGGATGGATTGCTTCAGTGAATGCATTTAAAAAATAGCTCGTCAGTTTAATTTAGTTTGGAAATCTTTTGCGATATTCATAACAAAATACTAGCATTCTCCACGGTATATATTAAATGGCTGCAAATAAAAAGGGAAAAATGCTTTTAAATGTTTAAATTAATCAGAAGAAATTTATTTTATATATAGAATTTTTTAAAAATGATTTAAGAGGTTTTTTTTGCATGTTGAGATTATTAAAAAAAAAATATATATATTAAGCATATTCCAGTGTGTCATTAATCTAATTAAATCTATTGTACTACTGTAATAAAATAATGCTAATGATTTTTTATTTAATGTTTTTAAAATGTATTTTAAATCTGTATAAATTACATTAATCTTAGTAAATACTACCTTGAATTTCATATAACATGTTGACAGTTATCATGTAAACATTATCATGTTTTTTATATAAATTTTCCTGAAAATAAACTTCCTTAAAATTCCAAATTACAGTTTTTAAGAAGATTTTGAAATCTGAGTGTGTTTGTGCCATATACTGTGGTTTTAAAATGCCATGAAAATCTGTTTTTGTTGTTTTAAATTGCTTAATTACACATTTCTCTTTTCATTTCATAAATAGTGTTTTAACAGTTCCAGGTCAACCGCGGTATCATGGAGACCTGCTGTTAACTGTTTCAGACTGTTTTTCTAAGTATCATCTGTATGTGTGTGTTTCAGCATTGGGATGTGTTTAAAGTGATCACAGAGGTGTTCATCCTGGTACCTGCTCTGGTCGGGCTCAAAGGAAACCTGGAGATGACTCTAGCATCTCGTCTCTCTACTGCTGTATGTAAAAATTCTTATCCAGTTGGATAATATATTCATTACTCTATGCATATATTACTTATAATCTATCTCAAGCTGTAACCTTAGTGTTTAATGGCCTTGAGTTGATCAAGTGTGTCTTGTGATTAAATTAAAATGCTTCAAGCGGTTATCTGCTTCACTGCGTCTTCCTCAGGCTAACACCGGACAGATGGATGACCCCAAACAGCAGTGGCTCATGGTGACCTGTAATCTTGCTCTCATTCAGGTGGCTCAATCAGAAACACACAGATGTTTTATATTATTTATATTATTGCTATTTTACCTAATCCACTGGAAACTGGCTTTAGTTCCCGTCAGAGATAAATTAGACAATACAAACATGAATTAACCAAACAAACATTCATTAAACGTTAAATAAATATGAAAGAATATGAACAATTACTCTATGAGACTTCATTCTGCAGGAGTCCTCGGTCTTGAATACCAATGAGTGCTCATTATGAAAATAAATTTTTAATCCGTTTAATTATGAATGAAGGCATATGATCTTAGGCTCTGATGAGCAGCTGTGATTGTGGAGCTGCTCTGCTGTCTTCCTCAGGTTCAGGCCACTGTGGTGGGCTTCCTGGCAGCTCTTGCGGCCGTAGGTCTTGGCGCTCTGTCCAGAGGGGGTGTAGAGCTGGACCAGGCGGCTGTCCTGTGTGCTAGCAGCGTTACCACCGCATTTGTGGCAGCTCTGTCCTTAGGTACACTACTCCTTATTACTTCAAAATAACATGAAATCACAATGTACTTTCTTAATAAATATCACAGGTCTTATTGTTTATGATTCACTAGTTTATGTTATGTTATATAAATATAATTTTCTCATTAGAAATTTATAGATATTTATATGCTTCTAAAATGATTTTAGTAACAAGCAACCAAGATTGCATAGGTAGGAAAAATTGCATATCATAAATAAAATATCTTAGTTCACTTTTCACAATCTACAATGCAGATAAAATCAAGTTCAAATATTACTTTGTACTCAATATATAAAAAAAATGTATGTAGGAAGAATTACACATCATAAATGAAATAACTTTGTCTACTTTTCACAATCCACAATCAAGTTCCAATATTACTTTGTGCTCAGTATATACAAAAATAAGTTTAAAAGTTTGGGGTCAGTCAAAAATGTTTTTTGAAATAAATAATTAAAAAAAACTTTATTCAGCAAGAATGTATTAAATTGATCAAAAGTGACTGTAAAGACGTTTACATTGATACAAAAACGTGCTCTTCTTTCTATTCAACAAAGAATAAAAATAAATAATGCATCACAGTTTGCATCCTAAAATAGACTGAAATCATAGTCTGGGTGTCGTATGTTATTTTAAAATATTCAGAAATTTATTATACACAATGTTGCTTTGTACATCATGAACAACAACATGAATTCCCATCACATTTCCATTAAAACAGTCCAAATAATAAATAAAAAATAGCCAAAAGAATAGCAGTCTTTACTCCAGTCTTCTGTGTCACACGATCCTCTAGAAATCATTCTAGTAGGCTGATTCATGCTGCTTAATAAAAGCATTTCCATTCCAGAAAGCAGGACCTTTCTGGATAATGCAACACAGTCTTTTAGTCTTTTTCTTTGAATCCAACATTTCTTTGAATATTACAATCTAACATTATCCTGTCAGTTACTGAGCCTGCTGCTTTCATCCGCGTCCAGGTCTGGTGATGATTGGTGTGATCATTGGCTCCAGGAAGGTGGGCATCAACCCTGATAATGTGGCCACACCGATAGCAGCCAGTCTGGGAGATCTCATCACTCTTTCTCTGTTGGCTGGAGTCAGCAGCACACTGTTCCAGTACAGAGGTGTGGGGCCTTTTAGTTGTTCATGGATTAAATAACTGCTAGTTTAAAATCTAAAAACTGTACATTACATATTAAAAAAGGCTGATATTTATTAACAGCCTTAATTATTGACAATCATTAGATTAAAGCAGTGTTTAAAAAAAAAAACCTTTTAGAAATTATTGTGCAATTTAAATTTTCATTACATATTCACTTGCTTTTATATATGTATATATATATATATATATATATATATATATATATATATATATATATATATATATATATATATATGAAGTGATTATTAAATAATTAAGTTATTATATATAAGATATTATTTTTATTTATATTAAATGACATTTATATTAATTAAATTAAGTATATATTAAAATATTAACTATAAAAATTAGTAAATTACAATTAAATCAATTAAAAATAAATAACTTTTTCTTTTAGAGCCTCTAAATATTCCTTACTTAATGAGCATGAACTGTTTAAAATGTACCAGAAGAGGGCAGTAGAAACTCAGTAAAATATTACTTTATTACAAAGATGTGCATTTTAAGGTGACATGGTTTCCATGGGGATGATGTTAAAGAGTGGGAATCATCTTTCTGTTTAGAAACATCACACATGTATGTACTATGTAGTTTTATTCTCTTTAGTCCTTAAAATCTGGATTTGCACAAATCATAGCACATTATCTGAAATATGTAACTATTTACTATGTCTAGCATGTGTCATCTACAATGTTTGTGTGTGTCCAGATGTGTGGTACTTGTCCCCGTTGGTGTGTGTCTTCTTCCTGCTGCTCATTCCTCTCTGGGTGCTCATCGCTAGACGGAGTCCACAGATTAAAGAGGTTCTGAAGTCCGGCTGGCAGCCTGTTATAGTGGCCATGTCCATCAGCAGGTACAAACGTGCATACAGAGACACAGTCTTCTTTGAGTTAAAAAACACATTAAAATGGTCATATATTCATTAATAACAAATTAATTGTGCCTGTAATAGAGGACACAGGGTTCCCACAGACAAAAAATATAAAAGAATATCAGTAAATTTTTAAAAACGTAAACATATATATATATATATATATATATATTTTTTTTTTTTGTAGAAAATGACTCTAAAATGATTAAACATTATTAGCTAGAAATTGCTCAGTTTAGAGTGTAGTCACAATCATAAATAAATGGACAACTAATGAAAATTAGTTGGCCTTAAAGTATGATAACCCAGTTGATTAGCAGTACTTAGAATTCACAGAAGAAAATAGAGATTGTTCAGTTTACCTATTTTTTGTGATCTGCACAACACAATTTTGTTTCTCTTCTGAAGTATTAAATAATGTAAATCTCTAATATGTGCAATCTACTAGATTAAATTACAATATATAGAACTAATTAATGTTGAAAAAATGATTGCTGTTGATATTACTGAAACTAGCATATTAGCATGCTAATATGTGCTATTCTTAGCTAATAGATTTGCTGCATAGCTAGCTAGTACAACCAGAAATATTATATTAAATTCAATAAAATAATCCTTTCAGGGAACCATATAAAATCACTTTTATGCTTTTAAGTGACCCAATTAACTTTTTTTTTTTTTTACTTAAAAACAACTTAATTTCAATGAAATTACATTAGCATTTCCTTGTTAGCAATTAGCAAATTGTTTCCTGATGAAGATTTATTAAAAAAAAAGAAGAAATAATTATAAAAAAAAGATGTGCATGATTAAATAATGTAAATTCAAAACACTTTATTTTATTTTTTTAATGTTTACTATGACAGAATGACAAATGACAGAAATACAATTTGTGGGTTAACTGATCTAAACATTTAAAATTCATGAAACTTTCCAATTTAAGTTTCGGAGGCCTTATTCTTGATAAGACTGTGAGCGATCCGAACTTTGAGGGCATGGCGGTCTTCACACCAGTCATAAACGGTGAGTAAATGTCAATGACAAATCATACTTTGAGCAAAGACACCTTTCACATACTCAGAACCACGCCGAATGCACAGTATGCAGAACAAAGTAACATCAAACCTGAAAAACAATTTCGTAAACATCATTAAAGGCCCCTTTCCCTCTTCGACTTCTCATTACGATAAAATTAATCACATCTCTGTCTGCATTTGGAACTCGATTCGTGGATTCAGGGAGGTGATTGGACAGCGCTGCCAAAATAAAACAGTCTCATTCCAAAATCGTCACAATAAATCAGAGTACTGGCTCTTCGCTCGCAACATTTTATAGTACATGAAAGAAGTCAAGTATTTTGATGGGAGTTACTAATAGTCTTAAAAACCCAGGGTTTGTTTGGTTTTACGTAAAATATCACTTGTGGTGGTTTGTCAACTCTAGCAATCTGGTTTAGATTTCCCCTCGCTGGTTCTGTTCCTACCCAGCTGCACATGTGCTCTACCCGTCCCGTCCCTCTCGAACGATGACTCAACACTGTATTGGCAGAAACTACACACTTCCCAATGGGAATAGAGCATGTCGGAGTAGTAAAAGTGTCCTAATCCAGTAGTAGCTGTGATTTCTCAGCCAAAGACTTCTCTGACGTCTTCTCTAGTTGTTTATCTGGATCTGGCACCCTATTTTTCCAGCTCAATCCTGAGACAAACTGCCCTTAATGAGGAACACAAGACGGCTGTGATTCAGGAAGACTAATTTGATACTTCATTACCTAGTTTGATATGCCCTCCTGCTGTAATATTCCCCATAGAGCGTCGTTTGCCAGTTCGAGCGAAATCATGGAAAAGCTATTAATTGTGAACAGAATACTCTGAAAATATGCTTACAATGTATATTTGACGAACGTCAGTGTACATACTCCCCTAGTCGCATGCTGCGTTCCAACACACGTTTCATTTGCGACTGAAATGAGGAGAATATGAGAATTGTAATGGTGTAATGATTGGAAAGCTCTCGCATTCTTTCCTTTTTGAACTTTTCAGGTGTGGGGGGGAATCTGGTGGCCATCCAGGCCAGTCGGATCTCCACCTACCTTCATTTCTGGAGCGTACCTGGAGTCCTGCCCTATAAGATGAGACAGCACTGGCCCAACCCCTGTGCCACGTTTTTATCCTCAGGTGAGGTCACTTTCAAACTATTTGTGCATCTCAGATGAATGCACTCCTTCAGATCCTTGAGATAAAGTGGGTAATTAGTCGTGTTTGATAAGTCAAGCTTTGCCATTGCTGAACAAAGCATGAACCCTGATATTTGCACTTCAGCACATTAATCATCTGCACCATTTGTGTTACATACATGAATGATATCTCAAACCATGCTGTTTTTTGAGGAGGGGTGCGCTATTCATTTTCTTAAGTGTTCGATTATGATTTTTCAACAACAATACTGTAGATTTACATTGAAGGATAGGCTTGAACCTTATTTAGAGACGGGTTTTTGAAGTAGACTAGTAAAGAAGCACATTTTTCTCCTCAGGTGTGAACTCTAAGTCAGCACGGGTGCTGTTCCTCCTGGTGGTTCCAGGTCATCTGTTGTTTCTTTTTGCCATTAATATGCTCCAAGGAGGCCACACTGCCATCACACCAGCGTTTATCTGCTGCTACCTGGGTGCTGCTCTGCTTCAGGTGAGCCTTAGTGCTAAAAGCTCGTGTTTAAATTCTGCACCACTGACAAACAGAATTGCAAAAATAATTACTAATTAACCACAAAAAATTGCATAAGTTACTTTTAGGCCAGTTAAAAGTTTAGATGAACACTGAATCTTTATTAGTTTTTTTACAGTGATATGAAATAAGCAATGAAATAAATCATGAGATCACTTGCATTTTTAATATATTAATATTTTCTCTCTTAGATTTTCATCATCTGGCTAAAAAGCATGAAAATAGTGCTTTTATTGTTTCAGGTCAAATGTGGAAATTGGCGTGACTATTCATCCTCCTCCCAAATTCCTAATTGAATGATGTGGCTAAAAATACAATTTATTAGCATTATAAAATAGGGTGTGTTTTTAAATGTGACTAATGCTGAATTTTAATTAAAGTCTTAAAGAAATCTCTTGGACGTAAAATACTAATAACGGACCCCAAAAGGAAGTAAAGACATCGGTCAGTTTTACTACTATATGTAGAGTAATACAATATGTACAGTAATAGTGGTAATACTGTCCTTTTTGATAAATTTTGTGCCTCTTTGCTGACCAAAAGTATTATTAAAAGTATTAATTAATAATAGATTAATATTCATTTTATTTAAAAAGAAAAATCAGTCTGTCATCATAATATGGGAAATAATTGAATGTTTATTCTTGTTTTTCCTCACAGGTTGGGATCCTAATTTATACAGCAGACCTGATTGTGCGTTTGATGTGGAGGAAAGGTCTGGACCCGGATAACTTCTCCATCCCATACCTGACTGCGCTGGGAGACCTGTTGGGTACGGGTTTCCTGGCCCTGTGTTTCCGTTTGGTCATGTTAGTGGAGGGGCTCGGCTTGTAAAATGCTAGATGCCTCCTCCTTTACCCACTCCCAACTCCACCTCCCACTTCACGGGACCTTTGCTGCCCAGGTTGGCTACAGTGGCTTTGGAGATGTAAACTTGTCTGTGGGAAGCTAAAGACAGAATATCAGCCACATTGTTTTTGCGCTTACAGGATAGGTTGACTAGAAATATGAAAAACATCAGCAGGTATGGACTTATTACCTGACAGTCTGTTATATGATTATACTCTTGGTGTGTTGTCCTGTTGCCTCAGTGATGCTGCTTTCATACACACTAATCACCTGAATACTGTATATTAAGGTATAACTTTAGGTGCAATTGTTACAAATTTTTATGTGCCATGTATAAATTGAATTTGAAGTTTACAAGATTTAAGACCTTGACGAATTCTGGGATGTTTGTTTCTTTTTTTTTTTTGTCAAATGTTTTTGAATATATGATTTAAGATTGATTTTAAAGAAAATGGGAAAGTCTCAAAACTTTGACGGTCATTCCTTTGCTGTTTTAGTAACTACATACAAGGTCATAATTGCTGCTAGATATTTTTACTGGATACTATATCTCATATACAGAGAGTCTAACGTACCTCTCACTTTGTAATTTATTTGCACCTGAAATTTTTTTTTTCTCAAAATACCACACTTTGGAAAATGGCAAAATCTTATAATGAATGTAACTGTTTGTTCACTTGAATGAATTGATGACAATTATATTGTTCATGTGGAAGTTTTATTCAACACATTTGTAATATCTTAACTCTGAATTATAATTAACCTTAATCACATGATTTTTCTACAGTTGAGTGTTGTGGTCCCTAAAAAAACAAAAAAGAAAACACATTTGTCCAGAAAACAAAGTTTCACTGTCGTACCAGAGGCAGTTTGCCTTTATAATTAAATGTAAAAAAAAAAAAAAAAGAAAGCACATGAAATAATCACTGTTGGTTGATGTATTCCCTGTTGTCCACAGAAAAAAAAAGAAAAATTTATTTACCCTTTAAAGCAGGATTCCATACTGTCTAGTGCACATTGGCATTCACAGTTTTGCAGCACATGTATGCCCACAAGCTTTCAAAACAGGTGCAAATGGTTAGTTACATCACAAATGGCACATACTGTTGCCACACTCTCAACAGCTCATACAGTGAAAGGCTTTCCCACACTCACATTTCTCATATGAATCCTCTAACAGCACATTCATAATTTGACATCAGAATAATGACATTATGACGGGACAAAAGCACGAGGAATCCTGTAACTTTCAAATCAAGACATGATGTTCCTCTTCAAATAATTAAATATAATTGCCCAATGAAATGTATTAAAAACCTAGACTTATAGATGACTCCCTTTGTCCTTACAAAAGGCTGTAAGATTCCAGCTCATCATTGAAATAGAGCCTAACTAGCTAGATAGAAAATATTTTCCAACAAACATTTCCAAGAGCAATTTGGGAGGGTTCGTTATGCAATGTGGCACACAAGGTACCCACTGTGCACCAGGACATGTCTGCCTGTCAGCCAGATATTAGTCAGACTGCTTCTTCTCACCCTTTCTCTAAAGATTTCATCATCATTTCAACCATAAAAATGAGTCATTAGCCTTTTTCACAGACAAGAAGAAATACCTAAATTATTCAGGGTCATTTCAACCAAGTGCTAATGACCCAAAAGAACAGTCGTGAAAACTAATAAGACGTTAAACTGTACTGTCAGGGATTGATTTTCTCTCACTTTAAGAGTTCTAAAGGATAGATAATCCTCTAAACACATACTGGTACCTCTCCAAAAACCTTTATTGCACTTCAACCCTTATTATAAATTCATAAGATGAGTGTTTCCTCGCAGGATCATGTTGATGGTTGACCTGCAATGCCCAGTGAGTAGTTTGCACCTCACCCTGCATCCATTGCTTAACAAGAGCCGCACTGATGAGGGTCTACCTTTCCCCAGCCACAGCTATGCACTGTTTACCCAGCCCGTTGCATGCTAAATAAAGGGGTGACTCTGTGAGAACACCATTTCTTTCCAGAGTAGCTAAACCGGCCAAAGTAGACAGCCTTGTCCAGTTTGCGAATGCAGGAGAAGTCTAAGTTCATCCCTTACCCTTGACTCCTTCCAATATGTTACCAGCTATCTGCTTGAAACAGTTGACAGTTTGTGACTTGGAAACTACCTTTGTGATTGGGCGTAAGGTTAAGGTCTGAAATCATATCCAGGGAATGTTAAAAAGGAGGCTTTGAGATCAGCTTCAAGGAATCTCTTCGAGATTAACGTCAAGGCTTTGCTGGTTCCAGTTCAAGAGCAAAATCCTCAATAAATATGCTACGTAAACAATACCATAAATATCCTTTTGGGTGGTGAAGATTAAAGGAGATGAAACATTCATAGCATTTGTCCGCTGATGAAGAATCCCGCTTCACTTATCAACATTCAGAAGGACAAAGCCACATACTTGGAGCTCGGTCGCAAGTTACCAAAGCCAAAGGAATTACAGACAGTTTGTGAACTTTCGGGATGGGATGCAACACCCCAGCCAGCACTTATCTGTTCACAATGCTGAATTTCGCCTCAAGGGAGCGAGGGCGACACCATATCCAAGGCGCATCCTCTACAGGTTCCCTCAGGTAATTCACTCGAATTCAGACACAAGAGCGAAAGTTTAAGCATCGGTGCCCGCAAGATTCACATCAGTTTGTGCAAGTTATGGATCAGTTGAAACTTGCTGAAACCCTCATCTCAACTTCAAGTATGCCGGCACAGAGTAGTTAAAAAGCAAGAAGTCCATTCGGTAAAGGTTGAAGAGTTTCTTCTGGTAAAACGGACTGATGTTGTCGAAGAACTTGGCGGCCATGTCACCCGTGGTTCTGGTGCTCTTGGACGTGGCCGGGAATTTGACCTCTCCTTCGGCACCTGCTAACTTCAGGATGTAGTGTGAATCTTGCGCAAGAGTCTCGTACTTGCCCACCACGTCATAATGGATCAAGCAAGGGTGGCAAAGCGAGTGAACCCTTTCCCAGTGCTCATTGAATGGTTCCTCTCTCTGAGTCTGGGGGTCTACTAAATAATACACAAATTCCTCGAAGGAGACGTCATTGCCTTTTTCCAGTGCTTCAGACTGGGGGTCCGCTCGATGCCTCTGGATGATTTTGGTCCCGTAGCGTTTATGGAAGGCCGTGTTGTAGCTACGGGTAAATTTGTTGCGATATGCCGAGACAAGTCTCTCGAAGGGTTCGCGCACAAACACGAACTTCAGATATGTGCGTAGGCGCTTGTTGATCTCAGCCGTGGAGTACTCTGAGAGCGAACGCAGGTTGCCCGCTATGTGAGCCTCGTTGGCCGGAATAGACAGTGGTTCGCGATAGCGCCCATCTCCTGTTAGCACCATCAACACACGTTTCCAGTTTGTACATGCAACTTTGGGGACATAGCAATACAATAACTTGTGTTTATCGTCAACTATGAGGTGGCGGAGGTCCTCTGGGCCGAGTACGCGTCTTTTGCGGGTGTGGGTGCGACAGGTTTCCTCCAGAAGTTCCCTTCGACCCTGCAGAATGGCCTGCACTGCAGACTGCTCCAGCTGGAGGACAGGAAGGAATGGTATAAGAGGAAATGGAATGAAAATAAGTCACATGGGTTCAGAACAGAATTTCATTTTTGGGTGAACTATTGCTTTAAAACTGAAGTCTTTTCTTCTGAAACCGAATGTAGGATTTCTTAACAGTGCACTTATGGGAACCACAGATTGCACTACATGCAAACACACATATTTGTGTGACTTTATGTGATACGACAGTTGCTGTTTGAGGGAAGTTCTTGTGAAACCATGAGGCACATAGCTGTTATGGGAGGGTAACGGTTTTGCCTGGGGCATGAGCCACAGATGGGTTTGATAACGGCAAGAATATAATAGGATTTGATGAGCTGGTAGTGTTTCAACTGGAAGGATTTTATCTAGACGTTCCACTCAGACCTTTAAAGGAATAGTTCGCCCAAAAATGAAAAGTCTGCCGTCATTCACATAATGTCATTCTAAACCCATACAACTTACTTTTGTCCATAAAACACAAGAGCACCTTGGCTGTTTGCTTCCATTACTCAGTGAACAATGTCTGTAAATCTACAAGACTAATGTATAGCTTTAAAAAAATTGAATATGATGCACAATATATATACCATGTTTGCCAATTTTGACAGACCCAGTTATCTTTTACTTTTATTATAAGAAAAGAGCAGCCAGAATTTTCCTCTTTTCAATGGAAGAAAGTCAGTCATACAAACTTGGAAAAACATGAGCAGACTAAAACCTTTTATTTTGAATTATGTTAAGTACTACCCTGGCACAGTTGTGATGCATATAATTTCGTTTTGTCAGATGGTTTGCATGTGTCTTTATGAGATGATGATTGTGTAAAAATAAGGTGTTGGGGGTGAATGAATTGAGCCACTCCAGGAATGTGAGGTTGTTATTTTAGTAATTCAACTTCCACTGCTGTTAAAATCTGTCCCTTCAACACCAGGGGCCTGAAAAAAGCACTCTGTCCTTAGTTAAAAAGAACTACCCCCCCCCCCCCTCCCCTCCTCCCCTCCTCTATTAACCTATTTACTAATTTTTAATCTACATCATTTCAATGGTTTCATTGCTGAAATACATACCTGGTCATTTTCTTGTAGTGTCTGCAAAGGACTTCTTCCCGATTTAACTGAGAAACTGTTCTGGCCTGAAATCTGTTCAGAAGCTACAAACACACAACAAATGCAAAAGATGAGAAATGGCAACAGAAAGATAATGGCTCCAAAAGCAAAACATGTAGACATCCATTAAACATTTGTTACTTAAACATTGGTAAACATTGGTTAATTTTATTGCTATTACATATGGTCATTGCAGGTTAGAACAAGCCTCTAACCCCTAAGCTTAAACTTTGGTGTGCATCTCGCATTGTGATTGAAAATGAATGATACATCAAACTGGTGATGAGAGCTGTACTAGTAATTTATGCTAAATATCTTTTTAACAAAACATTGAGTGCATTATCTTATATTTAAGGAACTTAAATTGACCAGAATATCATAGAGACTCAAAGGTGGGGTCTTTTGATGTGGGCTAAAGAAAGCACCCAGAACACCCTAGAAACCACATAGCAACATGCTAAAAACCACTCTGAACGCCCTAGCGACCACATAGCACTGCCTTGGCAACCACTCACAACATCCCAGCATTGAGACAGCGAGTTCTGCATGTTCAAGCACCACTCAAATTTCCCTCAGAAAGGGCTTCTTTGGGGTTAAGAGACTTGTGACCTTGTGTGGAGAGAGCAGAGATCAAAGCGCTTTGTCTGAATGATCACATTATTGAGCTATAAAAGATTAGAGCTGTTAATTCTAAGCATATGGGGACCAGCGGGGTTCAGGCTGGTCCACAATTACTGCCTTCTCTGACTCCTGCACCTAGCCGATCGGCCATAAAATTCCTCCTTCACATTTGCATTCTCTATAGGAACAGTCTGTTCTCTTCAGTCCAAGCCACTTCCCCCATTACTCCCCTTCTCACCCACTCACACATGCACACTCCTTCAGTCTGTGTTGGGGCCCTTGCTGCTAACGTAAGTGATTGGTTTTGCACATGTGCCAGCTAAGCCAAAGGGCTACTTTAAATGCTCAGAAAGAGAGCGAAAGCTAGCAAGTCTGGACACTGAGAGAGTGGAGGAGTAAGTAATCATGGCAAAAAGAGAAAAGGAACTTTCCGTTAATGGCTTCTATAAAAAAAATATATATATATGTTCTTTTTCAGTAATTGGTCAGTGAAAGGAGGTGCTTAACCCTCAAAAATGCTGATCATCAATATCAGAAGGACAAACTAAAAGCATTTAAGATTTGGGAGAACTTTATCTTTTTATATCAATAAACACAAAAAACATCATTATCTAATTTTAGCATCATTTTTAAATGTAATTATTTAGAAAACATATCTAATGTAAAAAAAAAAAAAAAAACGCTTAAAAAGAATTAGTGGTACACCAATTTGTACCATATCTGTGGTGCAGTGTCAAAAGACCTAGTAGAAAAATATGGATTATATGAAGATCAAATGGAAGGAAAGAAGAACATGAAATAACATGGAAGGGGCAGAAAGAAGGAAACGGGGAGGGGGTTGAGTACATATACAGACCCAATTTTGTGCTATGAAAGCAGGCGCTGATGGCTTTCCCAGCCTTTACATACTTTCATTTATTCAACTGGACAGATAGATAAATTAAATGAATATAAAACTATAAATAACCCAACACAACATGTAAAATGAATAACTTCTACAGTGAAAATTAAGTCTAAATGTGCTTATATTTCTTTTGTTTTTGGGCTTATTTCTGTATTACAGTTACAGTAAAGAGTGACAGTGCAACATTTGCAAGTGAAATGCTTAAAATTTGCACAATGAAGTCTATACTAAGGATGTGCATACCTAAGTTTTCAAAATCATGATAACAAGTACTCTAAACAACTAGTAGAATCTGAACGGTTAGTTCACTTATCAGCCCTGTATAATAATTAAGCTGCAAAATTAAGGCATGTGAATATTTATTAATTCAGTCATGAAGATGTTGCTTGGTAACCTTCCGGGAGCATCTAGTCATAAAACCTAATTAATATTCATGATTGCTTAATTCGTCTGATGATTATCACCCACTCAACAACGTCTGCCTTTCAGCCAATACATTAGACCTGCTCAGTGAATGAAAAAAAAAAAAAAAAAAAAGGTTAGCATAAAGTCTTGAGCTGTGCATGCTGCTCACTGTGAGATATTTGAGATAAAATATACTCCTATCTGTAGCAAAAACTCATATTTATGACCCAGTGAAGTCCGTTTCCTCACAACATATAATTCAGTTGCTAAATGTTAGTGTACAAAGTCATAAAAAAGGAAGTATTTAGTGTTACCAAACACCATAATCTAATGTTTGTGCCACGTACAAACATATCACAACTGCCATCGCAAAATTATATCTTTTCACAATATACTCCTAATCAACAGATGAGAATCTTTTTTTTTTTTAAAGGAAGTCTAAAAATGTGTGCAAGAGGCCGTTAGGAGCTGTCTGATTCACAACCACAGAATGACGTGCAAGCTAACTTCCTCTTGTGACTTCTTTTTTTTTTAAACAGGAACATTGTAACCAAGAGAATTGCTAGAAGAAAAAGACAAAATTGAAGTTAAATGATGACTAAACACAACACAGTATAACCCAAAGAAATACTAAATGAGTTCCTCAAAACAATCCTAAGCTACTTACTAGAAAAAAAGCACTAAACGGCTTTGAAAGGTGGGCAACAATGAGGTCTCTTTTTAACCTTGTTAGTATGCACTATGAGTGAGGTTCCACAAGTCAACCGAGGCCAGGCGGCGACAACAAAGGTTGTTTGCTGGAATGCTACACAGGCTTGTGGCCATTTATGTTGGCCTGTGAGGGTTTATAGAGGACAGCACAAATCAGCAGGCTTTTATCAAAAGTTTGCAAGGTAATGGGCAGGAAGCCCTCCTGCGGTGCTGCAACTGCTCCCTTACTACTCGAATTCTGCTCGGCCTCGTGCGGAGAGAGTTTTTTGTTCTGTGCGGTGACTTTTGAGTTTTTGTTTTACTCCCGAAATCAAATGATTTATCTTCTCGATTGTCTTCACAGCTGGTGCTCTCGCCCCTATAGTCTAAATATAATTAGACTGCGGTACATGGAAACATTCAAATGACTTTGAGGATCATGTTACTCTGGTTGAAATAACAGTGGAAACATAAGAGCTTGTGGTTCCTGGACGCTGTGATGTCAGGAAGCATCATATATGTGTCACGAAACCCATCAGAATTAGAAGTGAAACTAGTCTGATGATGAAATCAGAATGTTTCACAAGTTGTTCTTATGCAAAATGTGCATTAAAACTATTTGCCTTGACTCATGCACGTTTTCCCAGAAATTGCTACTTCAAAAACACAATTTCCAGTAGTGTATTAAGAAGTAAGATACCGCAGAAAAGTATGAAACTGACTTACTGTAACGTCTAGTTTGTCAGCGTCCTCTTTTGTACCTTGTAGGGCTCAACGACAAGAATTTTTTGTATAATATTGTAGCTCAACATTGACAATTTTTACATGACCATTCAAAAAGTTTGGGATCATTAAGATTTTTTTTTTTTTTTTTTTACATATTTTGAAAGAAGTCTCTTATGCTCATCAAGGCTGCATTTATTTGATCAAAAAGACAGTAATAACAGTAATATTGTATTTTTCTTTCTTTTTTTACTTTCACTGATTTCTATTATATATATATATATATATATATATTTTAATTTATTTCTGTAATGACAAAATTGAATTTTCAGCTGCCATTACTCCAGTCTTCAGTGTCACATGATTCTTCAGAAATCATTCTGTTTTTCTGATTTCGTGCTCAAGAAACATTTCTTACTATTAAAATTATTGAAAACATTTGCGCTGCTTAACATTTTTGTAATATTTTTTTTTTCAGGATCTTTGATGAATAGAAAATTAAAAACAAAAGCATTTATTTGAAATTGATTTTTTTGCAACAATATCACTCTATAAATTTAATGCATCCTTGCTGAATAAAAGTTTCATAAAAAAAAAAAAAATCATACAGACCCTAAACTGTTAAATTATGAGGATTTATATATAATGTAGACCATAACATTTCTTTTAATTTCTGTCAAACCTTGAATGTTAAATTATGGTGGATGCTCTATACATAAGCACCCCATAATTCTAGGAGCTGCAAAATTGAGGCAGTAATGAAATATTAAGCTATGAAACAAGAACTAACATGATTGAGAATTACTGATTTGATTAAATTACAGTGCAAAATTATTAAAATGCTAAGGCTGAAATTCTAATGAATACCTACTGAGACCTGTTTCTGTAAAAAGGAGTTTTACTTGCCATAAAGTGTTCTTAGGGCAGAAGGGAATAGTTTTCTAACTAAAGCAATCACTTTCCTTTCTGCCTCAAGCACACTAGGAAGTAGAACTCCAATGGATGCCTTAATATGCCATAAAGCAAAATCCATTACCAAGTGAGGAATGTGCTTAATCAGAGATTTGGATAAAGTTACGTCCACTCATAGTGGCCTGCTGTACAGTATTCCATTCATAGCATGAGCTTTACTCTCATAACTATAGATGAAATTGAGAAGAGAGAAAGAGATGGATATGATATGAAAAGGTGAAGAAAGACTGTGCTACTCTTTGTCTCTTCAGAGCCTCAGTGTGAGGGTGTCACTCTATCCCTGACTAACAAAAAGCCGTGATTGTTCATCCCAAATCCCAAAATTCCATTTTAGGCTGGAAATTTCCCCTTATTTATTAAAAGGACACTGCCCTTTTCTCTTTCCCAGTCCTGAAGTGTGAACAAATTAAGAAAACAAAAGAGAAGGTACATCAAACTTGCGTCCCTTAAGCTGTTTTACATCAAGACACTGCCTTCTATCCAAACAAGTGCCAGTGTTTGGCAATCAAACAATCTGTTCATGTCCTTTGCGTGATTTGTTTATTCAATCCAAATCTCTGACGGCTTAAAATCCGTCTCCAGTCTCAGCTGTCTGAAAGGAAAAGCGAAGGATCAGAAGGGCTCATGGGATGCTGACCAATGCCCCGGCAGCATGTTAAATCAAAAGCATCTTGTGCGCAGTTCCTCATAAAATATAAAACAGGTCTATTGGGAAACTTGGCCTCGTAGAGCAGAACGACTCCCAGAGTTATGTCATTTTATGGGTAATGTAATGCTTTGACAAACCAGCGATGGCTGATGATGCTGTACCTAACACATGTGCCTGAAGGATCCTGTCAGAAAGTGGTTTTTAAACTGTTGTACGTTTATTTATCTGTGCAAGAGAGCATCAAAACCATGCTTTTCAAATCAAACATTAAAGGGACAGATCAATGAAAAATGAAACTTCTGTCATCTTTTACTCACCCTTATGTCATTTCAAACCTGTATGATTTCCTTTCTTCTGCTGAACACAAAAGATTGCCTATTTTTTTTTTTAAAAAAAGTCTTTTCACCCATAGCCAGCGGAGTCCAAAACAAACAATTCTTCAAAATTTCTTCTGTGTTCTTGCAGAAGAAAGACTTTTCAGTTTTTGTTGAACTATCCATTCAAATTTTTGTTAAATGCAGGTTTTAAGTCTAAATTCTCAAATTGTAGCATCCTAGGTGGTTTATCCCAAAATCAATAAGGCTGACTCCAACCTGTGTGAGCTTAATCACTTTAATTTACTACAACTAGAGCGTAAAATGTGTAAAAGGCACATAAACAATTTAGGAAACAATTTAGGATGCATTACTGGAAAAAGTAAAAATCCAAAATCCAATTTGACCTTCAATCACTTCACAATGTGCCTCAATTTTCAAGGATAAAAGAGAGTTTTGCTTCTAGGCCTCTGGAGTAATGAACTTCATAAACTTTTCCAATAGGCTCACATTGGAAGTTTGCTTGATGGTAAAGAGTGAGCTCATGTTTTACAGCCATGCGGTGCAGATACTTCGGAACAAATTATCCGTGAAGAAATGAACACTGTATCCTTCTATAATTAGTTGACTAGTTGGACAGCTAGTTGACTATTTCCCATCTCATTGCTGCTATAAGCAATTGTGAAAGTCAACATCAAGAATACCTAAAACTACTTTAAAATTACCCTTAAATATGCAGTTTTACAAGAACAAACTGTGAGGGAGCTGAGTAAAATGCTCGACTGATTAATCAGGCTGTCTATGTCAAACTAAACAAGCGAAAAGAAGTGTGACGTGTGGCGAAGTCAGCAAGGTTGCCTCTGTAAACACGAACAGCAGAAACTGATGGTGGTCAGATAAGCAATGAAACTGCTGCACAATCAGCAGACACAGTTTTAGTATTATCAGAGGAGAACACGAAGTCCACTCTGGGACTTTAAAAGGACAGAGACATCGTCTTACTTTCAAATTGCCCACAGTGGGTGTGATGGACCTAACGTCAAAGAAATGACCCTCACTTACTTGAAACGTTTAAAGGTCTTTTAACAAAAGCTCACCCACATTCCAGCTGAGTTTTTGATCTGTGCTCTGACTCACAGTCACTTACTGCACAGAGAGGGAAGTAGCTCCATATGTTTCTCACGGACAAACCACTAAACTTTCATTAGTTGTACCTCACTGGTTGCTTTTTGGCTGGACAAGTTTTCTTGATGTTGGCTTCAGGTAAAAATAAGCGTATCAGTAGAAGAATGAGGGGAAATTCAATATTTGATAATTAAACAAACTTGATCACAGGATAAATGCGCCAACACATGAGGATGGTTATCAAGTGGTTTTGTGAAGAAACATACATAAACACAAAAGCCATTTTAAAGTAATTACTGATAGCTGCTGCAAATATTAGGCCAAGACACCTAGAGAGCACTACTTTTAAGATCACTTGTATCAGCTCTTTTTATTGGAACCACTTTTTAGAATCAAAGAGGGCACAGTGGTATACAGCAGAGCCAAACTTCCTGTGAAGTGTGACCGTGTGACCATTGAAGGGGTGTGGGTCAGAAAATAACTGTCTTTGAGCCAAAAAAGGAAAGCTTTAAGCAAATAATGCAAAAAAAATTTGGTCATCATTTACTCATAATCTAGTTGTTCTAAACCTATATGAATTTCTTTCCTCTGTTGAACACAAAATAAGTTATTCTGAAGAATGTTGGTAACCAAACAGTTGACGGTAGTCGTTTCTATGCTGTGTTGGGGGGGGGGGCACTATGGAAGTCAATGGCTACCGTAAACTGTTTGGTTACCCACATTCTTCAAAATATCTCAAGAAGAAAGAAACTTGTACAAGTTTGGAACAAGTGACGGGTGAATGATGACAAAAATTTCATTTTTGTGTGAACTGTCCCCTTAAGAACAATTGTATGTGTATAAACATGTGAATCCAGTGAAAATTTTCTTTGAGTACCTAATTTTTATGCAATTATTAGTGAATGAGGCCCACCGAGAGCAGCGTCTTCAAAAAAGCAGGTGTGATTTACAAACACCTGTTAAGGAGAGACAAATGAAGGATCACATGTTGTTCTTTTACCATAGATGAGCTATTTGCCTCTGGCGGGAGGACTTTCTAGGGTCAGATCCTGAACTATTATTGAGCAGCGTGTACCATAAAGCTGTTATACTCCTTACTAACAAGCCTAGGCAAGAACAGTTCAACGGGGCCAAATCTAGTCAGGGGAAGTGGATTATTCATTTAATTTGGGGTGGGAGGGGGCTTCTTACATTGACAGCTTTGCAATCTTGGCTGTTAAATAAAATTTTCACCAAAAGACTCTGAACTTGGCTCTAGTTGAGGTCTCCTGGGCGAAGAGAAAGAACTGAAGTTTTGTTTACAACATGAAAAAACAAGAATAAGCATTAGCTATTACTACCAGGTTATCTCTATTTGTTCAAAGTATCTTATCTATAATTCACAGGAAACTAATCATAATCTACATATCTTTTGTGGTTACATACTTCTCTACCCCATGCTGCTTCTGATCTTGTCCAAGTGGTTTCCATACTCATAAATTACTGTCACAGCACAGCTTTGTCTCCATAAACTGTCATGAATCTAAGTAATCTCCGTTTGAAAAATCTTACATAGTCATATGAAGCCTTTCCCAAAACTCTGGGCAAAGTCAAAGCCACTGACCTTTAATTCCCCCTTCTTCTCTAACCTCATGCTATCCTTCTTCAAGGTGATCCGTTCCTCTCTGAGGCATCAGGGGACAGGTTTAAAAGGTTTTGGAATGCCCCAGAGTCTCCCAGTGGGGGCTTTCCAAACATTCCAGGGGCAGTTTTTCTCGCTGTCTGCTTTGTTACCAGCGGGTTTCAACAGCCGTTTTTTGTTCGCTGTTCTAAACAGGCTGAATTCTACACGTGTGCACTGCACTCTAAAGACAGTTCGATGTCCTTTTTAGTATGTCAGAGGAACTGCTTTGATGTGGCATGCATGTCTATGTTATCTAAACTTAAACTACCTAAGCTTGTCAGTTGGAAGTGATGACAATGCACTAAATCATTCCCAGTGGCAATTGACACAGAAAAGACTTTGGTTTGACGTCAAAGAACAGATCAAATATGCAAATCAAACTGACGTCAAAAACTTGATATGACATTGATTTGATGCAAAATGAACGTCAAACATACTGGCCTACATATACATAAGACCAATTTCAGTGTGGGATTAATGTTCTATTTTCACCCAATAACAACTGAAAGAAATTGCTGTCCAAACTGAATTTAAAATGATGTTACAGCATCTTGATCAAGTCTTGAGTAATTTTTGACGTTTTTCAGGGGATTTCAATCAGACAGTCATTGCTTCAGGCCTTGTTTACAGCTGGTATCAAGATGCTTTTTGTCGACCACAAGTGGACAACATTAAATACAGTCATAAATGTTTTGAGCTTGTCCATTTTCAACCACTTACAGAGGGAGTCAAAAACCGCTATCTTTTGTGGTGTAGACCTAAAATGTGAGCATTATGGGACATGCTTTGAGTAAGCACACCAAAACAATCGATTCCAACTAAGCTATGTTGTGCCACACACAGATTATGATTGAAACGGCTGTTACCATTAATATCCTTTCCATTTGCTTCCATTTCCTGCTCGCTCATAAACAGCGTAATGGCTTTAGTCATTCAATCATATTCATGCTCCGGACTGGCAAGTGTGCCAAAATAAGATGTGAGGAAATCTGAACACAAGTGGTCAGAGGAAATGCATTTAAAAATGCATGCTAAGACCAGGCGTAATCGGTCTCAGCTTATAATGTGATCAGACCACTGAGAACGCTTCCTAAAACCAGGTGCAAACAAGGCCAAAAATCTCACAGGGAAAGAAGTCATTTTAAGTCTTTCAACACAGCTTAGAACAGTAATTGTTAACCAGTAAAAAATAGGAAAATTTTCTAGAATGATTAATGGATTGGCCTGTTTGGGATTAAAACCATCACACCATTTAATGTACTGTGACATTTAGTTACTTTAACAGACAAAAGCAAAATAGCACAACCATTCCTTGTTGGCAATGACCCAAGACATTTAGGATGTCCAGACCTGGGAGGAGCTACGGGTCAAAATGCACTTGCCAGAATTAACGTTTAAAAAGGTGAATGTCATCAATCCAAGAACAAATTTAGGATGTGGTCATGACCTGTTGCAAGAAGTCTGATTTGTAACCTACATTTGACGGGTGAAACATGTTATCTAACTTCCTTTTTCCACCGATTGAAAGAATTTGCTGTACACCAACAAGTTTACAGCCCTAACTTCATTTCAGTAGATACATGGATGTGGCCAACACAATCTTATGGCAATTTGTAACTATTATACATTTTAGCAAATTAGTGACTAATTCGTATGATTCGTATGTTTTTGCAGGAAAAACATACATAACCACCTCCTTGTCACATAGTTATATTTTCTCATTCGATCAGGTTGGATTTAGCATATTAATACTAAAAAAAAAAAAAAAACCACATGTAGGCTATAATGTATAAACATAAACATATGATTATTTTATTAACCCAAGCTTTTCTATTAATTTTTATTGAATGTATCCAGTTCATTTGTTGACTGGACCCAGAAATAAAAACATACCCAGCTGGCATATGACTGACCTTCAACGTAGAAATATGGCAGAAATAAGGTCAGTTCTTGTTTCAAAGTTGAAACAAGGTTTAATGCTGAACGGCAGAAATACATTTAACATTTACAGTGAACAATACTAAAATTAACGTCTCCAGTAAAAGCACTTCTACATATTTAAAACGAAACTATTATTTGTATGTTGACAAAACTGTTATACAAGCTAATATGGAGTCAAACAATTGACATCTGATCATACGAATCGAACTTGTGAGAAAGGAACAGGTTGTGCGTGTCATTATTCGAGAACCGCAGATTCGGTCCAATTTGTGAATATGATCCAGTTCATTTAAAAGATCCGACTCAAAAGAACAAATCCTTCACGAATCAGACATCGCTAGTTTATTAGTAAGACTCACCTGATCTTGAGATGTTCTGGAAGTATAATATAAGAATGAAAAACGACCCGACGCATGTCGCCAGAAACATCCGACCCACTTTGGGCTTTATCATTCTGATACTCCTCTAACGGACGATGCCTGACTCTCGCCCGGCGACGGAGGTCCGAGAATGTCGCCGAAGAACAATCCTAAAAGCGTCTGTCCAACGGGTTCCTCATTTTACAAAGAAACACCAAAAAGTGTCCAAAAAACAAGTAGGTGTAAACTAATTCCGATACACGCTTTATCCAAAGAAGCCCGCTTGTCTACCCGAGAACAGACCGCTTTATAGTTGGGTGTTACACTAACCATTCACCCAAAAAACTTCACAGGTCCAACAGCGAGCCTTCGCTTTCCAGGCGGTCGCGTCAATTACGCAAAAATTCCATTGATCACCTACATGTCTTCGGTACGTCACATGTTACTGTTGTCAGTTGAACACTCAACTTCCCCTAAACATGGAGGGCATTGTATCAAACTTTCGTGCATGACGTCACGCCCACCAGCAGCTGAGTGCCCAGGGGCCCCTGGATGTGACGCAACAACTGGAGCCCCCCTAGAGAGCGAACGTAAAACTCGAGCGTTTTCTGAATAAAAGTAAAGAGACTTAAACAGACTTAAAGTAGCCTACATTAATAATTCGCTTTCATGTCTTTAAATAAGGGATATCTCATCTAGGCTATTTTTTCTTTTTGATTCTTTTAAAAATGTCAAACATTTCCGTGTGATAACAAATACACACTTTTATAAACGTGTCTAATCCTATATAATACTATTGCAATACTATATAATGTGTCAGAAATGATTTTTGTACAAATATTGTATGTTTAGTGACATCTGGTGGAAAATACAGGAACATTTTGACTGACTGCTTCACTCCTCTCTAAACAAGGAATCTTCAAACTTCAAGAACTCTTTCATAAATAAAGAGACATGCTGTAGCCTATACTGCATAAATTTGAGTGTTGCATTTTAAGCCTATTAATGCATTTACATAATACATTTTATGTTTACATAATGTAGGCTAATTCAAAGTTGTGGATTAATTTTTAACTAATGACTTTGGGAGGGACAATAAAAAATGTAGCTAAACCTCTTGAGTCAATGTAATATTGTATTTTTTTAACACTTGTGCATGCTTGCCCTAGGTTCATTTGAGGTCTACAGTGGTGAGTGTGAATTCTCTTGAGGTTGTGGTGAATTGGCCTTGTACAGCCTAAGCATAGCTCCCAATACTGAAAACTGTACAGTCAGCAGAGAATTGTTTCTATGATAAGTAATCACTGTCATCCAGCAACACCTTCTGTTCAGCTCACAAAGAAAAGCATGCATGCATATAATATAATTTACTGTTAAGTAAATAAACAGTGGATGCAGAACTGCTAGGCTGCTACAAGTTTCCTGCATTAGATCAAGACTTCAATGTAAATGAGAGGCAGGTTTTAAACAATGGAAGTCATAGTGATAAGCCCTAAAGGTCATGTTGATTCAGGTCGGAGTCAAAGTCCAATAACAACTGATATGGTTCATGCTGATTCAGAGTCAAAATGACCCAAACCCAGAGGAAATGCAGTTTCACTATTAATATACGTGCAAAACATAATATATTTACAAAAGACTTACATTATCTAGGAATGATATGAACCACGTGAATCTAGGAATTAAACAGGTCAGCTATATGAACAGATGGCCACTGAATAATGCATCAATAAGTATGCTACATGGAACATATGCATCTAATATTTTTTGCTTGGCCACAGAGGTGCACCGAAAGCACATCAACACATTACGGATATTCGGATTCAGACCGAGACACTTGCTTAATGCTCAAAACATTTCCTGAAATCCACAAGGTCAAGCTGATTTACATTTGTACTGGTTAGATGCAGAAGAACCAGAACTCATACAGAGGTTGTGCTTCCTTCTTATGGGTTTAATGCTAGGGTAAATCATATTTTTCCTCATTTTATCTCCCTTAGCAGATCCTTGGAGATCAATCAGTGTCTGAAAGCGAAAAAGAAAGAACCAGGTGTGTGTGTGTGTGTGTGTTAAAGTTCACAGGATTCAGTTACTGCTTTTATAGAGTGGCATTAAGACACTTCATAGGGGTGTTTGAAGTGAAATATGTTTGATATGTAGCCTGGCCGTATCTTTCCTGTCAGGATGGTCACTGCTATAGCATCTGTTGCTCTGAGTTTTTCATGATACTTTGTGGATAGGCTTATATACACATTTAGACATTGTACATAAATGTACTCTACATTTAAGCATTTGGCAGATGCTTTTTATGCAGAGTAACTTACATTGTATACACTTTATCGGTTCATAACCCCCGATCCTTGCATTGCTATGTCACTTAATTGCATGTTACTTGTGATTAAATGAGAATGTATTATAGTTTAAACTTATAGTAAATGCAATAGTTAAAATTAAGTATTCTTTATTTTTATTTTTATATATACTTATTTCATAGTTATCTATGCTTTCTTTGAAATATGAGTAAAGAGTACTGCCAAATCTACAGACAAGCATTTATGGTAACTAAAATATGCTTTAATGTAATTTCTACTGAAATGTAAAACTTTCTATTGACATTGAAAGTTGCAATATAGTACATTTAAAATGTATTTACTTTAAATGTAATATCAGATAACAAGTACTTTACATGTGCTTATGTATGTAAGTCAATACATTAAAATGTGTATTTTTTAATGCACAACAAAAGATTATTAAAACAAAGTGATTTAAAATGTACTTGTAAAACATTTGATTTGACATTATCAGGAAGTGCATTTTATTTCATTAATACTATATTGTCTGCAAATACAGTTAAAAAACCTACTTTTTGAAGTACACTACAAGTGCACATTACATAAATTTCATTTTTAAAAGAGTATCTCTGCAACACTCAATTATTAGACACTTTTGCTTTAATTATTAATTGAATTTTACTGAATTAATCAAAAACTAGTCATAACACACACAAAAAGACTTCATGCAAATTTAAAGCTTAAAACATCAATAAACCAAAATAATTAATTCATATGTTTACATTTTTTAGATGAAACTTTAAAAAAAAAAAAAAAAAGTTAAAGTCATATCTTTGAAGATATCACTGAGCAAATAATCAGTCCAGCCTCCCTCTGCATTAGAACTATAGCTCTTTAGTGTAATGTTTTCTCTGGCCTTTGTCGTACTTGTTTTGGCAGATGGCTCACTGTCTCTGTGAGTCAGCATGAACGTGCTTCCACTGAGATCAGCCAGAACTGCTCTCAAAAAGACCTTTATCTGAACCCTTTTTATTCAGGACGTGCATCGCACGAGGCTGTTGAAACAAGACACATTTCATGACCACCTGACCTCTGCTGACCTCTGTCCGGGGGCTTATAAAAGTCTGTCATTTAGCTCTCTCTTTTTTCAGTCTATCTATTAAAAGCAGCAGGATGGGTCACTGACTTCACAGTTATCTGATCAGATGAACAGATATCAGAGCAATTTTAACATGATATTCTCATATGATGCATTCATTTATCTTACAAACCAAATTCAAGGTCAATAATGTAACAAAATATATCAATTTGCTCTGAATTGCTGGATAAGGAGATGGACGGGTCTGATGGTGAGCTTTTTGTGGATGTATTGCGATCTGAGAAGTGTTACGGTACAAATCATGCATTTCTATACTATATTTTTTTAGCAAATTAAATAAAAATGGAAATGCAATTAACACAAAATATGGGTGCAAACAACAGCTCCTCCACCTCCTGAGGATTCTCTCCTCTTTTAAAGGACAAAAAAAGGAATAATACACAATTAACTGGTTCATATGAAGTAAAATAAAAAATAAACTACAAAGTCAAAATATTACTCAGTTTTCTCTCCTTTATCCATCTTTTCCATTAGTGATTTTCCATCTGAAATTTTAAGCACTTTTGCTTTGTGAGTGTTTACAGAACAGGACTGACACCATTGATCCATAATTCATCACTTAGTCAGTCAGTGAAATCGCGTAAAAAAAAAAAAGATTCAGATGAGACCTCATTCCTGTTAATACATTCACAGAGTTGCAATTTTACTTGATTTATTTAAAAATGATAAATTCATTTATTCAAGCATGTGCACAGAGCTCTTCTGCATAAAGTGTTTTATTACTACCTCAGGCCCAACTACACAATGCCTGATTCAAGTGTATAAGAAAATGTCAACTGTTTAGTAAACATGAGTTTATGAAATTTGTAACATTTAATATTAGGTAAGTAAGGTTGTGCGGAAGTAGATTAAACCATACACTATACTGTTCAAAAGTTTGGCGTTTGATACAATTTTTTTATGTTTTTAAAGAAGTCTCTTATCCTTACCAAGGCTCATTTATGTAATAAAAAATATAGTAAAGACGTTAAATATTATTTAATGTAAAATAATTCTATTTTATTATATTTAAAAATGTAATTTATTCCTATAATGGCAAAGCTGAATTTTCAGCACCCATTACTACTTTAATTCTTTGATGAAAAGAAACTGCTTTTTTAAAATATAAATATTTTGTAACATTATAAATGTCTTTTCTGTCACTTTTGATTAATTTAATGCATCCTTGCTGTATAAAAGTCTTAATTTATAATTATAATTTATTACTATAATTAACTATAATTAAATTAATGATAAATTAATACTTAATAATAGTTAAATAATTAAATCAATTATAAATAAAATATTCAAAATAATAAATACATTTTAATAAATAATAAATATATTATATTTTACATGCACATTTTTTAAGCCCTGGCCCACTTCAGAAAAAAGTAAATGAGAGGACCCCAAGAGCTCTGACACAATTCCAACGCTGATGTGAACTTTAATTAAGTTCTGTTAATCACAGTGGCACTGGACTGTGAAAACAAACTCAAGGTATGCCTCAGTGTTGGCGTTCTGCCTCTCAGGCTCCCCCTGGTCTTGCTTTAAACATTACTCTTGATTCAGAAGCTTAAACATTTCATCCACAAGTTAAAATTCATCATATATGCATCCCATTATTCAGATGCATTAGGAAACCTTCTTTTCCTATGAGAAGGTGACAGACTGGTCAAGCGTGAAGAAATGAGAGGTGCCAGATGGTTCAGAGGAAGAGGAGACTGCGGGCTGAGCAGAGACTGATAGGTGAGAGATGGTATATGAGAGATTTTTGGTCATCAGAACTGAACTGCAGTTCTTAAATGCAATCAATAAAGATTTCAAAAGGCATCATATCCTCTTAGTGTTTGATTTTTCCTGTGTGTTTTGTACACACAGGCTGAAATGTCCAGAACAGTCATACTTTTATAAGGTCACTGTTACAGTAAATTAAACTAAGTAAGGTATGACAGTATCTGTAATCTAGAATAAATGTCAAACTAGGATCAATCATTTGTGTGATCATTCTGAATTCAGGTTGGCAGTCCTACAGTTCAGCACAGATAAACATTTTGAGTTCATAAGGTCTTACCTGTGAGAGTGAGCTGTGATTAGGGTTGCCACCTTCAGCGAGCAAAAATAAGGGACACCCATCCCCCCCCCCCAAGGTCTAACATTAATTATAATCTATTAATTGATATGTCTAAAAATATAATAATTATATCTATCAAGCTCTAAAAGACTATCTAGATTTTAATAAAACAATAGAGTTATGCCTTTAAAAGATGTGTCTGTCACTTTAAAAGTATGGTTCACCCAAAAATGAAAATTCTGTCATAATTTAAGGTTGTTCTTAAAACTCAGTTTTTTCTTCTGCTGAACACAAAGAAGATACCTTGAAGAATGTGGGAAACTAAACAGCTGCTGGTGCTCAGTAACTTTCCTAGTAGAGAAAAAATACTATCAGAGTCATTGGGGACCAGAAACTGATTGGTTACCCACATTTTTCAAAGTATTTTCTTTTAGATTCAACAGAAGAAAGAAATTATTACAGGTTTGGAACAACTTGTGGGAGTGTAAACGATGACAAAATGTTCATTTTTGGGTGAACTACCCCTTTAAGTCAGACATTCCACAGTGAGCAAATGCTTCTCTGCAAACTGTGCGTTCATCATTAGTTAGGCTACTGGACAGACCCATTGATAACTTTCCCATTCAGCCCTACATGTGTGAGCGCCAGATGTTTTCTGCATGCGCAGGTTTAGCGCATGCAGTGCTCGCGTGAAAGCGCTTTAACTGCGCGCCATCAGGCGACTCCATCATCGCCATGGAAACAAAGACGCCAAGATGAGCTTCTCTAACTTATGAAATTGATTTCATTATAATTGCTATTAGCATTATAAATGGGTGCAAAATACTTATTTGTTGATTCAGCTTGTTGCCCTTTCTAAAATACGGGACAAATCGCGTCCCGTATTGATTTGATACGGGACGCATCATTTTACCTTTAAATACGGGACGATTCCGTATTTTAAGGGACGGGTGGCAACCCTAGCTGTGATGAAGGCTTGACCAGAAGATGAGAAAAAGGAAAAGTAGCAAGTTCAGGCCAAATTTATCAGGTAAACAGGCTCAGAATGGAGGCTCAGCCAGCAGGTGGCACTACAGACACGCGCTACTGTGTAACCAGGGGTACGAGAGGAGGAAATTATTCTGAGGATATGGAAAGAATTTTAACATTTTCTTTTTTTTAAACATTGAGATCATTATTATATTTAGATTGGAAAATTGAAGTGTGCAAATTATGCACACCTCATTAAGTTCTTCAGAAATATAAATTCCATTTACAGTATTCAGTTGTGCATTTCCTTCTGTGATTTTACGCACAGCCCCGGGACATTGAGTTCTGAGATTAATGTGAACAAACTGTAAAACACCACTTCAACAAACGCATGCGTGCCATTCATTTACATTTAGCCTATGTTTTTGGCAAAAGGTCTTATTCATTGCGATATAAAATGAAGCAATGAAATACATTGGAAATTAATTAAGTTTGGTTCGGTTAATGGTTCTCGCATGTGCATTCTTCTGTAGATGTGGGCCGAACTGGGTTATTTGTGCCGCAACATCGCTATAGAACCTATAGCGCGATCAGTTTAGTCCGATTACAAAATGAATGTCTCTTATTTCCTCCATTTTTTGAATCAAAAAGACACAGCGCAACATAGCCCGACTCTTCTCTTATGCCATTTACTTCTAGTGAATCACATAGCGCGACCAGTGTAGACTGACTCCCGAACAAATTAGACTACTTTTTGGAGTCTTTTCAGGGGATCAGAAACTCACAGTGCGAATAGTGTAGTCTAGGATCGGCACTAGACTGAGGGCCCTTCTGAGGGGGGATGATCGAAACTCTTTTAAGCTGATCAAAACACACACAGCGCGACCAGTGTAGTGTTACTCTAAAACGAATCACTCTTTTGAACCATTCATTTTTAGTGAATCAGAAACACACAGCGCAACCCAGTAGTTTGACTCCTGAACGAATCCCTATTTTGAGACAGTTCATTTTAGTGGACCAAAAACACAGGGCAGCCTGACTCCGGATCGAATGACGGTCTACAGACGAAGTGAATCAAACAACGCATCCAGTAGTTCGACTCCCGAACGAATTAGGCCTACTTCTGAAAGAGTTCTTTTTAGTGAATAATAATAAAAAAAAACATTCGACTTTCAAACAAATCACACTTTTGAGCCAGTTCTTTTATGCTCGGTCTAAACATACTGCAAGAAATTCGACTTTTTCCAAAAATTTCACTATTAAAAGCCCTAAAATGAATCATTATTGGAACCTTTAAGGAACCGGAATTATTAAGAGGAATGGAAACCTAAACTGTTAAATTCTTTTTGATTGTCCTCCCTGATAGGCCTGCACACAACCACGCAGATGTATCAAAGTGTCAAAGAAAGCTTAGTTTGAAGAAAATAATAATTTCTTGACCAATTTATTTACTTCACTTCAAAACAATTCAGCTCATAAAACATACCACTCCCTGCTGTGAATTTCAACCAGATGTTACTTTTTAATCTAGATGGTGCATTTTTCAGAAATCATATTACATATCCCTGTATCGCCTGCAGTGGGCAACACATCAAAGGCGTCTTGATCTTCTCCTCTGTCCTCTGCTGCCAGAGAGAAACCGAAGAGATGTAAGAACTCTGATAGGACCAAAAACAGCAGGTCATCCCAAAGACACAAGCCATGAAAGATCCTCAAACCAGGTTATGCACTGAGAGCTTTTTTAACCTAGCCAGGTCAAAGCTGTCACAAGTTGGGGTCAAATCTGAGACTACTAGTGAGAATGCTTCAAACTTCTAACTAAAACATTAGTTTATGATACAAATGATAGGATCAGCATACAAATTCAGTGAAAAGTGATTTAGTATTTGGAATGTCTTATGCTTTACTGTGCTTCAGTGGAAGCTAGAACATCTTACAAAGAAGTTTGCATATTCTAAACTGTAAAGCAAAAAGAGGAATGAAAAAAACAACCAAATAATGCTGACACTAGTAAAAACAAAACAAAAAAACACTCATAACAGTGTAAAATGTAATTAAGACTTTTTTCCCCTTATCTGAAAACTTGCCCACAACTTACCTAACCCTACAGCAACATTAAAATAGCAAATGTTTTTCAGGAATGTCCTTTTAAAGTCTCTCAAATAGAACATGAAAG
This sequence comes from Tor tambroides, assembly GCA_021397915.2. NCBI lineage: Eukaryota > Metazoa > Chordata > Actinopteri > Cypriniformes > Cyprinidae > Tor > Tor tambroides. The sequence continues at coordinate 38,804 of JAFVLL020015498.1, forward strand.
TGTGACTTTTTAAGAGGTGCTCCGGCTGTTCTTCTGTTCTCTGCTGGGCGTTTCTCACATACGGCACAGCTTCTCTTATGAGCACGACAGAATAAAACCTGCATGGATTTTTGTATCAATTCTGCAATTCAGAATAAGTGTTAAAGTATTTAGACCGTGAGAAAAAAAGAAAAGCACATTGCCAAGGAAAAATACAGTGGTCAACTTTAGTGATAAATTATTTATTTTATTTTTTAAAATCCTGTATAATTTACTCATTCTCATCCAAAACCCATATGATTTTTTTTTATGTGCAGTTAAAATGTCCTGGAAAAATGAAAGAATATTATATCGAAATTTTTACATTCTCACATGGGAATGTGGAAACATATGTATTTATTATTCTGTTTTATGCTGCCATTTTAGGCCTGTTTTGTTTAGAAGATATTTGTTAACAATATATAAGTGAGTGCTTCTTGCCCATACAAAACTCCCCATCACCACAATGTTGAGGGTGTTGCCGTGTGACTGCTAAGAACTTCTGAATGTTTTTTTTAGCATGTTGCAATGTGGTTACTTACTGATCCAAAAAAGTCAAAAAGTCAACCCCAAGTCTCTATGATATTCTAGTCTCTAGATGCAGTTGACGTAACTTCTTCAATGTAAATCCATGGGAGTTTTCACAGCGAGATTACTGTAGTCACAGTGATCAGCAGGGCAGAGCACAGCTCTTCCGACGGTCACAAGCTGGTGGCCGCTAGTCGCACATGAAGAGCCTTGTGAGGGAATTCAGGTATCAGACACAGATAGCTCCACCCAGAGAGCCAGAGATAAAGACTGAGAGAGGTGAAGGATCAAGCTGGTGACAGGCTGTTTATGAGGTAAAACTGACAACTTTAACTGTCCATCAAAAAAGACCATGTATTTTTTAGCCATGATTTTGTGCTTAAGCTTATTCTTCATCAGCATCAACGGTTTCATGAAGAACTGTTAACATCCATGGAATCTTTACATTTCACAAAAGGTTCTTAAACAGATTATGTTCTTCTTCACATTAAGAAAACGGTTCTTTTTAGAACTGTTCACTTAAAAGTTCTTTGGGGAACCCAAAAATGGTTCTTATTGCTGTGAAAACTCTCTTTTTCGAAAACCTTTATTTTTAAGGGTGTAGTATGAATTCAATTAAAGAACATCATGTTTTGAGGAGTTAATCTGGACATCAGAATCATGAAACAGATTTGAGGTCATGAAACAGATTGGCTCCAAATTAACGTACCAACACACTTTAGCAAAACTAAATTCCAGCCTAGTCCAAGTTTACAGTTTAACCACAATATTGCATTTAGAGAGTGACATATTTACTTTTCTGACTATTACTTCCCTTTGCGTCGTCTATCCACGTGGTCCCACTGAACAGATCGAGTACATAGGCCTAAAACGCTTTACAATTGTACAGACGGTTTGTGGTGAATGTAGAAAGGTTCACTAACACATTTACCCGTCCAGATGTAATTTTAGTTACAAAATCATTGCATTTTGTGTTGTGAACAAACCGTATATTTCTGAAGACGTTCAGCTAACACGTGCAGTACACATACGTTGAACATATACGTTGTACCTACTTGGTCCATTAGAGGGCAGTAGTGCTTCATGCATCAAAACTGAAGCGCCTTAATCATCCTTCAGAGCTTCTTTCTCTTTGAATATTTCCTTCAGCGAGAGGTTAAATATTCTGACAAACCGTATTATAACCATATGGATGCAAAGATGACATTGAATGGTGACACCAAACACTTGATTTTGACATTGCAGGAGTGGCCTAACATGTAGGCACACAGGACTAAAGTACGACACTTCAACCGTTCGTTTAAAAATACCAGAGTCTAATAAATGTGCATTCAGCATAGTAACCAGGAGGAGCTGATCAATATTCTGATGTTGTAAGCAAGTCTGAGAAGCGCAGAAAGGACCAAATTGCCCCACGCTGAGCGAAAATGTTGAGTGTTTTGTGTCATTCAAACTTGAGCGTCGCTACTCTTATCGTGATTGGTTTGTCAGATCATCATTTGATGGAGGATAAACACACACTCGTAGACTTTGGAAATCATTGGGGTTTTTAATTTCCAAATCACCTCTCATCTTATATGGAGAGATGCCCAGAGTGCCCTTACTTACCGGCTTTTCATTGGCAAATTACCACACTTTTCAGTCAAACACGGTTCTTTACAAGCTGTATCTGAATCGGTCAGACGTATACTGAGAACTGCAAAATGGTGGATGTCAAAACCAAAAGAGGACTTCAACATGAAAAATTGCGGGCGGTGTATAATTGAACACATGCATGGCACATCAGAGCAGGTCAAAGATTTTCTAAATCGCTCCTACGCCAAGGTGGTTACGGAGGATTACAGTCAGCGGCTGATACAGAAAGTGAAGGGACCTTGTGTAGTTCTCCAGAGCTTAGCGGTTTGAGCGACGTCGCATTACATTATTTATTTACATCCTTATTCTATAATAAAACAAACCCTGACTGAATGTGCTAAGGCCATTTGAAATTCCTCTTTTTTCCTCTTCTGTGAATTATCATAAGAAGATTACGAAAGTTCCATGATGACAGAGCAGAAGTCTATCAAACGCCTTTGATCTGCGGCTCCAGTCCCAGGTACTGCACAAAGCTTTTGACAGGGATTTGCTCTGGGCTGACTCTTTTTCAAATGATAATTACTGTTTTGTTGCTGTGCTCGCACTGAGCACGCACC
>JAFVLL020015500.1:0-17861 GCA_021397915.2 Tor tambroides
ACTTAACTTAATGATTGCTATCAGGATGTGAAGAGACTTTCAACCAGAATAACAAAAAATGTTTCTGAAGACAATCACCAATGATACCTTTAAGTTTAGGTGTTGGGTAGGATTAGGGATGTAGAATATGGTCATGTAGATTATGTGCTTTATAAGTATTAATAAACCGCCAATATGTTAATAACAGGCATGCTAATAAGCAACTAGTTAATAGTGAGAACTGGTCCCTATACTGAAGTGTTACTGCATTTTCTTTTAAATGTGAAGTCAACAAAACATGTACGAAATTACAACCCATTTCTAATGCTATTATGTTGTTGTTTTTTTGTCAACTAAAAAAAATCCTCTATATCAGCCAACTAGATATTAGGTTAGTGACATATTTAAATACACAGAATTCATAAACATGTTGTTAAAGATGTTGTCACCCAAAAATGAAAACTGTCGTCATTTACTCACATTTACTCATGTTGTTCCAAAGCTCTGTGGATTTTTCTTCTGAATAATATACAAGATATTTTGAAGAATGTTTTGACTGTTTTTGTACATAGTGACATTTTCTGTATTTCACTATGACGTCGTCACAAGTCCACTGGGTCCTCTGTTGCCAGCATTTTTCAAAATATCTTTTACAGTATGTTCCACAGAAGAAATTCATACAATAACAACATGAGGGTGAAGAAATGATAACGGTGTCCTTTTTTTCATCTCTAATTTCAGTGCAAAAAAGAATCACAGTTTCTGCAAAAATAATAAGCAGCACAACTATTTTCAACATTCATAATAACATTGAAGCAGCACATCAGCTTATTAAAATTATTTCTAAAGGATCATGTGACACTGAAGACTGGAGTAATGGCTGCTGAAAATTAAGCTTTGCCATCACAGAAATAAGCTACCTTCAAAAATATATTAAATATGAAACAGGATATTTTAAATTGTAATTTTACAATCTTCCTGTTTTGACCCAGTTTTTGAATACATCAAACCATCCTCACATTTGATCCTGATAGACAGAGAGAGACGAGGGGTATTTCAGTCAGTCATGCTGTTTGCCCATTAATTTTCTTTGTCTAACAGAGTCCTGACCTGTTCAAAGTGTTTGTGTGAGTAGAAACAGTGCTAACAAGATGAAGTGTCAATTTACTTACGTGTGACTGGATTTAATTAGCAGCTCAAGTAGGGGCCTATTTAGAGCCCCTTTATCTGTGTGTGCTGTGGCTGCGCTATCTAAGTTCGACTCAGTCTTGTCCATGTCCTGCCAGTGTTTGTACATGCGTGTTCACGAATATTCATGAGTTTGTGACTGTACACGCATATCCATTAACAATCAGCCTTTGATTGGCAGGTTCCTCTTTCGAAGTGGAAACCAGGAGCACCCAGGAGACAAAATCGAGAACACTACTGTGGAGATCCTGCCCTTTTCGGTAAATAAAAAAACACATTCTCAATTAGATTTATAGGGTTTCCTCTAAATGTCCAAACAAGCCCCAGGGTGACAGGCTTGTCAGAGTCTAACCTCAGGTTGACAGGAATATCTGGCGTAGGTCTCCTGTGTACACTGCCACCAGGGCTAATTTTAGTCAATTGCAGGTTGAGCTACTGTGGTAATGAGGCAGCGTACTGCCATCCTGCTGTGATACAGAGCTTATAAAGCCTTCGAATGGGCTTTGATGTTTGTTCTTCAAGACGTTCCTTGAATAAATGAGGCTGGTAATGCATCTGAGTTTGTGTAAATGGGTTTGTGAGCTTGGGTTTACTTTATTATTTTATCATTGTATGCAAACATTACTCCCACAGTTGTGTCTGACATTGTTAGCATAGTGCTAGTCCCTTTCAGACAGACTCTTGAAGTGCTTCCAAATGAGGATGTTATCTCTTGCAGGATGCTGAATTGAAGACCAAAGAGAAATACAAACGAACAGAGGACCGCTTCTATAAACTCGGTGAGTTATTACATTCATGCTCAAATGAGCAGTTTTGCACTTGAAGCAAATGATTGGTGTGCCTTCCTTGCAAATAGGAGAAACCAGTGTGCTGTAACTCTATAAAACAATGATGGCACTTATTCAGCATATGCTGCTCAGTACATTTCTCTTTCTGCTTTTCAACAAAAACTCATTTTGAGTTAAAAGTTTTTTTGAGGGTTGCTTTTTATTCTTTTTTTAGACCCTGTGTTTCTAATGATGCCTTTGAATTTGAATTTATACTTGCATATATTTTATTATAATATAAACATAATTGATATGTTTTCTATTTTAGTATATTTTAATATGTTTTTCCTTTAAAAATCATTCTAATAAGCTGATTTGTTGCTCTTTTGTAACATTATGAATGTCTTCACTGTTACTTTGGAACAATTTATTCCATCTGGTCTGAATAAAAGTGTTTTTGGAAGAAATTAATACTGACCCCAAACACTAAAACTAATAGGTCCCAGTAGGACTTACACTTTCAACACACAAAGCTATGAAGAACCATATATGTGTATATATGTACACACAGTATACACCATTACAGTCTTTGCCAAACTGTAAAAGACACACATCTTCCGTTAACTAAACCACAAACAACATCTCTCTCGTTTTTTTTTTTTTCTCACTGCACTTTTTCCTGTACTGCTGTCTAGCTTATCATTTGTGTGCAGTAACCACAAAGCACAGCACTGTGGTTATTGCAGGTATTGTTCTCTTATGATAAATTGTTCCTGTCCCTTTGAAAAGAAGTGTCTGCCAAATAACTGAATACAAAATGTTACAATCACTTCTGGTCTTCCCTTTTTTTTCTCTCTCTCTTGTGTCTCCCTTTAGCTCAGTTTGAGAAAGGAGTGGCAGAGGGGATGGTTGACCCTGCCTTTAACCCTGTGGTGGCTGTTCGTCTGACGGTTCAGAAGGACTCCGCTGTGTGGGCAATTATTAGTGAGGTCTGTATGCTGCCTTTGGTTTTGGCCAGTCTATGGCTGGACAGTATCGTAGTATATGGTAGTAAAGATTAAGCTTTGCTGCTACTGTTGTAAGTTGAATTTTAATATATTATTCATTAGTTTTATGACGCAGGTGTTGCATATGTGAAGCTCTTTTTTTCCCACTGATGCCAGATTTTACACTGATGCCAGATTTATTATTAATAATCTTATATTTTGCTTTGTCTCTGTCACTTTGAGGAAATACAACAGGAAAGAAATATCTTAAGTAAAAGGAATACCTTTAATAAGGACCTTTTAATAAGAGTTATTCATAAATGGTCAATACCATATGATTATTTAGTACATATTTTTCCATTGAATTTCCAACACAAGTAACTATATATATATATATATATATATATATATATATATATATATATATACATACATACATACATACAGGGTGCGATTTGTAGGGGGGGGACGGGGGACGGTCTATACATCCCTGCCTCTGCTGAATTATTTTTATCCCCGTTCTGAAGTCCCGTTCTGAATCAAATGATTCGCGATACGCGATTCGATTGGAACGCTTCGAAGCAGTGAATCATTTTGCCAAGCAATGGTTTAACTGACCTTCAAGGTGCGTTCACACCAGACGTGAATGAAGCGTTAAGCGCAAGTGATTTACATGTTAAGTCAATGCAAAGACACGAATAGACATCCTGCGGCGCGATTCGTGCGAATGAGGCGCTTAACGCTCCGTTGATAATGTTATTTGTTCGCTTAATCTATATAATTTATTCGTTGTTTTATTCGTCACCGGGAAAAATGAAATCGTTACAATTAATAGGCCTAACTTACAATGTTTTTATTAAATTGTGATCACGTTAATTTCCGTTGTATTAAAAACATTTACGAACGTGACACCCATTTACTTGCCTAAAAAGACGGATTTATTACGTGCGTTAACAGATTACACTAACATTTGGCTATAGCCTATAACCTTACCCTGGAGAGAAAAAAAAGTTTTCAAAAGCATCCCCGCCTCTGCTTTTTTCACAAATCGCACCCTGTATATGTATATATGTATATGTATGTAAGTATAGGGACCAGTTCTCACTATTAACTAGTTGCTTATTAGCAAGCCTACTATTAAAATATTGGCTGTTTATTCGTTCTTATAAAGCACATATTCTGCATAAACATATTCTACATCCCTTATCCTACCCAATACCTAAACTTAACAGCTGCCTTACTAACTATTAATAAGAAACCAATTAGGGGTTTATTTAGGTAAAAGTCGTAGTTAATGGTTTGTTAATAGTGAAAATTTACCCTTAAAATAGTGTGACCGAAATTACTCATCATTTGAGTTTTGGTTATACTGTCTAACCCTAGACCAATCACATGATCTCTCCCTCTTCATTAATTTACTGTGAATCATTTGGATCATATCTGCAGTTACTGAATATCCTATAAACCCAATGCTGTGTTTAATGCATCCGGTGGAATGCAAGCTTATGATAGATCACATTTTTCAATTAAAACCGTAATTTATCCACTCAAAAGATCTCATTGATAAGTAAATGCACAAAAATTGTCAAAGTTTTGGGTGGTATCATGTTATTACAATGTTATTACTAATTTGAGTGTTTTGATAAAGCATCAAGCCATACATCATACCTCTTCTGTTTTTTTTTTTTTTTTTTTTTTTTTTTTTTCAAAACCAGCCATAACAGTCAACACTGTCTGGCACAGATGCCTGGTTTAGTTTGACACTGAAATCGCATATGTCCAAAATCAGAACACAGTTGACTGGACAGTAAAATGTGTTGCTTCAAACTTGACGTGTTGTGTTGTTTTTTTTTTGGAGTTGTGCATAGATGATGTTCTTCATATGCCTGGTTCTTGACAGATGTTCTTTGATGTCTCTTGTCAGATCCATATCAAGAGGATACCTGGGTAACTACCTGAATGTCTCCAGTGGTCGAGGCCATCTGGTCACCTAGACAGGGACGTGCTGCTCGCATCTACAGCGGATCAAGAGTGACCCTCACATTATCGGAGTGCGTGAAGAAAGCCTGGCTTTATGTTCTTCACCTCTTTACTTTTTTCTCTTTTTTTGTCATTTCTTCTTCCTTAGTTTTGTCATACTCTGTACTCTTCTACTTGCCTTGACCTCTGTCATCAGACTTCGTTTTACCTTTTACTATTCCCTGAATTCTGTTATGTGAATGTGACTACTACTGTACAGAAAAAACAAACACTTTTTGACAGAAAGTTTCCAGACACTAAATTTGTGTCATGAAGAATTGCAATCATCGCTGTCATTAAGGTTTGAAGTTCAGGATTCAAGGCTGCACCAATGCTGGAGAATAAGTTAATGTCCCCTACTGATGAAGAATGTTCTCAGCGCTCTGCCGTCATGGACTGTAACTGACCCTGGGTCAGATAAACACGGCTGGATTTCGGTTGAGAGGTGAACGAGTGGGATGACAAAAGTTTTTTCAAAGTCTTTTTTTTTAGGTTTTAGGCTGATGATATTTCAAACTCTTTTAAGAACATTTCGAGACCAGTTTATTATTTTATTGACTGCTTTGCCAAAATCTAAAAACATATTTCTAAAAACAAACAGCATATCTTTGGGCCTCTATCTGGTAAACAGAAGTGGCTTTTCTTCCTCTGTGTTGGTTTAGTGTCAACAAATCAATCATGGCTTTCAATCTGAAGGTTTTTAATTGCTGTTATTATTATTATTATGACGATCTATGAAGGTGAATTAATTTATTTGAAATAAGTCTTTAATTTGTACAAAAGGTAAATGCTTTTATTTTATATTCATTGGAAAATTATGATGTGGCAGAGAATTTATTGTGGAGTGATGGTTGATGTTTGTATCTTTGTGTAGTTGAGAAGGGTGCAGGGCCGCCCACCTCTGTGCCTTAACATCCAGCGTCCCAGTAGGGGGCCTGGTAAAGGACTGCCTTGCGCCCTGTGTCAAAACGCTTAAATCATACAATAGGACGGTTTGTTAGATGCTTGATTTAAGTGAGACGTTCAAGTGTAGAGCATGGCATGTCCATATTTCTGTTCCCGAATCTTTCATGTCTTTGTTCATTGAGCATTGTCCATCTCAAATAATTCGCTTTCATCATGTCAGTCAGAAATTGTTCTCCTTTCTATGCTGTATCACAAGTATCTGAATGTTCAGTGAGTCATGATTAAGTCCAGATGGAATCTGCAGATTTTTTTTCTGCACAGAATGAATTTAAATATGGTGAAATGATTAATGAAACTGAGGGTACTACATTTTAATGGTAGCTGAAAGCACAATCTACAGAGTCCCTAAAGAGACATGGTGATGGGGAAATAAAATTGTTTCAAAGTTGATGTTTCAAAGCAAAGCCAAATACAGTGTTAAGGTTTTTTAGCGAAAATAAATTGTAAAAACCTGAAATAATTCAGCCATAAATTTTCTCGCCATGAAAATAGCCACAGAAGCTGGCATGGCGTGAAACACTTTGTTCGCTCGCAAAACATTTGTGATGGAAATATGAGGTAGGACCAAGAACTATATTTCAGTACTTTGTGAGAGAACGCAAAGGTTTTGCTAGATAATGAGAAAATTTTGCAAGCGAATGCAAAGTTTCTTGGGGAAACGCAGCACTTTTTGCAAATTAACGCAAAAGATTTGTGAGCAAATGCAAATTTTATTGAGGGAACAAAATTTTTGCGAGAAAACGCGAAAGTTCTGCAAGCATTGCAAAGTTTCTCGGGAGACTGTAGTACAGTACTTTTGTGTGTAAACGTAGAAGTTTTGCATTTACATTACATTTACATTTATTCATTTAACAGATGCTTTTATCCAGAGCGACTTACAATTGGGGAATACATGAAGCGATCCATCTTAAAGAGGCAAACGGACACAGGAAGTGCTTGTAATACCAGTTTCAGGCATTGTTCAGATAAGTACAAGCTGGACAGGGAAAGATTAAGGAAAGAGAGAACAAAGGTTTTTGTGAGCGATGCCATGTTTCTTGAGGCAATGCAATATTTTTGTATTTGCTCAGAGAGGTGGGAGAAATAACTAGGCTATAGTTCATTACTTTTTGAGAGAACACAAAAGTTTTGCTAGATGAAACGTTTTTGTGAGCGAATGCAGTGTTTCTCAGAGGAACCTTTTGCATGGGAATGGAATTTTTGGGGGGGAAACGCAACACGTTTGGCGAATTAACGCAAATTTTTTGTGAGCAAACGCAAATTTTATTGGTGAAACGTAGAATTTTTGCAAGAGATCGCAAAAGTTTTGCAAGCATTGCAAAGTTTCTCAGGGGAGTGTAGTACTTTTGTGTGTAAACGTAGAAGTTTTGCGAACGATGCAATGTTTCTTGTGGGAATGTAGTACTTTTGCGAGTAAACGAGGTGTTTCTTGAGGCAACGCAATACTTTTCCCTTTGCTTTCAGAGGTTTTGAAAATAAGAGGCGGGGGAAAGAAATATATTTCATTATTTTTTGTGAGAGAATGTAAAAGTTTTGCAAGCCAATGGAAAGTTTTTGGGGAAACCTAATACTTTTTGCAAGTGAACACAGAAGCTTTGCGAGCGCGCGCAAATTTTCTGTAGAACTTTTGTGAGTGAACACAAGTTTTGCATGCGAACACGAAGGTTTTCAGGGGAACTTACTACTTTCGCAAGAGAATGCAAAGTTTCTTGGGGCAACATAATACTTTTATGAACATCTTGCAAGCAAACTTGAAAGCATTGACATTTTTTTTCATCACCTTGTCTACTTAGGGACTCTGTAACAATCAAATAAGCCACAATATGTAAAAACATAGAACTTAATGAATGATGGCTGTTCAAAGCTCTCTATGGAGTTTCAGGTGCAGATTCTGTGTGGACCTGGTCAGGAGCAAAGTATTACCAGAACCACAGATTTATAATGGAAATTCAATGGAACAGCTATTTTCAGAAGTGTCAAGTGTGCTGGTTTTGACAGCTGGATTTATTACACTGTACATTTGATTATATTGTAAAGCTACAGTTCTTATTTATTTTGCTTGTAGCTCCTGACTTGATGGTGAGTTAACTGCTGTACAGATTTCCAAAGTGCTTTCATCTCATGTGATTGTATATATCTTTAATAAGATGGAAGTTTTAGTTCAGTCACATAATGTGTCATTGTATAATCCTTGATGCTTCAAGTTTCAGAACATATCCTTTTTAGATACATACACCCTCATTTTAGTGACTACTTGGAGCTGGATGTGACTCGCAGTGTGTGTTTTGTAATAGAAAGCCAATGTACTGTCATAAACATTTGTTTACAGTTGGTTTATGATCTCTCCTGAGAGGAGAGATGGAGATAAATCCTTGGTCTGAGTGTAGAGCACTGTATCGTTATTCTCCTTTACATCCTCATATGATATGACTTCTGGGGAATGGACTAGTGAAACCACAGTGGACTGGTTTTCAGTGTTTTGCCATATTGCTGCCTTCTTAGTCAGATTTGTGCTCAATGATCTGTTTCCACATCTGTTTTAGCACTGAGAGATGGATGGTTATCCCTCTCGTTAAACTCTCATGGGCCGGTTTCCTATCAGCGCATGTCCATCTTGAAATCCACCCTTCATTGAGATGAATCAGTCATGAACCGTGCTCCTCTTGTGTGGTGCATTCTAGACTTTCATGTGCCTTCATCTGTCTTTCTCCAGCTCTGACACTGATTTGAATAAACTGTTCCAAAAATAAACCAGTCTTGACATAATTCATCATTTTATGTTTCTGTTGTGTTCTCTCATTGCTCATTGATTTAATTTATCTTACATATTTTATCATCCAACTTTGAGAAACATTTTCATGTTTTGAGGAGGTGTGTTTTGATGTGATGTCAGTAGTGTTGTATGCATGAATTATGCCATTTTAGGGCCTAAACAATATTTTCCTACAGTCTTAAAGAAAAAATAGGCCTAAATTTAGGATTTAACAAACTAATAAAGATATTCATGATACATATTTGTCAGTACTAAAAAAATTATGTGTACACAATAACCATGTTTATGTTTATGATCAATTTAGTTTCAGTCTCATGCATTCTAACTAACTTAATACTTGTTCCACATGTATATGTATTATAGTTACATACTTGTTCACGGAATAAATTTAATTGCTTTCACAATAAACAGATTTTAAGCAATTTGAATAAATGCATTTTGAAAATATGATTATTTCAATCAAATAAATAAAAGAAAATCTAAATAAATAAAATGAAACTACTATGCCGTGATTTTTATTTATTTATTTTTTTTTTTGATGTGTGTCTGACAAGTATGCATCACATTAGGTTGATTAATTTGTTTGTTAAAACGTTGTAATTCAAATGGATAGAAATTTTATATTCAAATCAAATACACAAATCTTAAATTTAGGCCTAAATATTTTTGAGTGTACAGTTGTATTATATTAAATCTGGAATGGAAATATCAAACCAACCAGCCAAAAAAATGCCAGTCAGTTTTACAGTGAGACAACTCAACTAACAAACATTGAAGAAATTGTTCAAACTCTTTTGTCTTAAAGTGCAGTGCACGTATTTTAAAACATTTTCCCTGGAAATGCTGTATTTCTTTAAAACAACTGACAATTTATCAATAGCAATGATATTTTTAAGCGTTTCTTAAGTCTCTAGGGGCCGATGTAAACTTGATAGTATACGACAAAAGCATTATTTTAGTGCCATCTTCTGGTCAATATAAATGCTCCACACTGCTATTATGACAGTCGAGTACTACTTATAATAAATAACTGAAAACTATGTATAATTGTTGACAGTATAAAATGGCGTCATTTAACACTATTTTTGATCAAATCTTTGCAGCAGTGCTGAGGTTTGAAAGCGCGAACAAATGGAACATTCGGAACTACAATTCCCACAATGCACCTCCGTTCAAATACGTCATACGTAACATGGCGGCTTTCGTAATAATTTCTCATTTGACTTATCTGTAGCTTGTTGTGTTATTTTTGCCACATTTCTCAACCCATATTTTGCTTAAACTTGCTCGGATGAAAGCTCTACATAATGCCCAAATATTACGAGGATAAAGAGGAGGATAGCCGCGCCTGCGCTGGGTTAAGAGAAGATTTCAAAGCCTGTCTCCTTCAGCATGAGTGTGTAGTGAAGGTAATATCAGGAATATACCATCAGCCTGACAGATCTATCATGCCTCTCTCACAACAATATTGATTGATTGTTGGTGTATTTTAAAAAAAATAAATAAATAACAGTGCATGAGTTTAACCAGAGCATATTTCTGATCCATATGCATTTAAAGCTCATTGGCAGGATCTAAACGGAAATAATTTTTTCCCCTAGCTGTCTAAATAATGATCACTGTTGTGTCACAGGAGGGTAAGAAGCCCAGTGAGTGTCTGAAGGAAGGACATTGCAAAGGCTTGCATGTGGCTTTCTTTGAGTGCAAGAGATCCATGGTCAGTACAGATCTGCTGTTCAAATTATGCAGTTTTCTCGTCTGAAATCCACGTGTGTTGATACAGATTTTACAAATCAGTTTGATTCACAAGCTCTTGATTCGATTAGATTCTGATCATGTACAGTTCGTTTTTTCTTAAGGAAAACAACAATCTCTCAGTTAATGATGTAAACTATACAGGGAACCCTTCCAGTTGGTAAATTAATATTAAAGATGAAGTTAACAGCAAAGTCCAAATTTAATAGTTTTTTTTTAATAATAATCAACGAGTTGTATACAAATATTTAAAATGTTTTTCTATACATTCAATACAGTGTTATCAACTTAATATATAATTATATTTCTATCATTCATTATTGAAAAAAAAAATTAAATGGTGGCTGTCATAAAAAAACTGTTTAAGTACTTTGGAATACCATGATGCACATGGTAATCTTTCAGTACCATGGTATTACCATCATACTTCAGGTTTAGTTTAGTACATCAAGTTAAACTATATGAAAATCAGAAATGGTGCCTTGGCATCTTAAATAAAGTCTGATTTTTATAATTATTATTTTTAAATAATTTATTTCAGTTAACTTTTATTTGAAGTCACATTTTATTATCATGGTTTTATTTATTTTTCCAAATCAGTAATTTGGACCTGTGCGCCACTGCCTTGAGTCTCATTTTATTTCATTTATTTTATAGCTCTGTTTTAACCCAAGTAAACTACAGCCCAAGTGCACATGCTAACAAGTCAGATTGATAATGTCAGAATGTCTTTATTGTATAATAAAAGCTCTTTCCTTCTCCTTTTGTTATAGCTAGACACCCGATCTCGATTCCGAGGCCGAAAGGGATACTGAATAACACATTCAACGTGAATAACGTTTTGTATGAAGATGCCAAGACATGCTCTCAAATGTGTAAATATTATGCTTTTTGAGCAAACTTGTCTTGTGAAAAATAGTTGTCATTGACTCATGATGCAGTTCATGAATAACATGAACTGCATCAACACCATAAATCATAAAATAAAACAGATGTCCAGTTCTGAATGATCACTCATAAAATCACTGGATCCACAAAAGAGAACAACAATACTCAAAACATTAGTAGTTTTATTTATCAAAATGTAATTTATATCTCATTCAACAGGTGACTAGCATTTCTGTATGAATGGTTTTATGATTTTGCAAAAAAAAAAAAAAAAGTGAATCTGATGAAGTAGCCAGTAGCAAACGATTTTCCACAAAGATGTTTATAAAAAAAATATAGGAAGATAATTCCGGACATGGCTGCTAATGATCATTTATTTCAAAGCATTCATTATGAGCTCTTTAAACCTCTCCAAGTCCACCTTCTTCAAGATGCGGGCTTTGTGAGTCTTCTTCAGGATATCCAGGTGATCTACAACCATCATTCCCCGGCAGCAGTTTCCCGCCAGCTCTACAGTGATGGCTTTGTGTTCAGTTTCAATGATATATGTCTCATCTATGGCTGCTGCCATGGCATAAGAATCACAGGAGATGAATCCCTGCCCATCCACCAGCTCTTTCTCAATCCTCTCGCTGAAGCAAGAATCCATACTGTGCTTAAAGATCTGCTTCATAAACCGTGCCTTATCTGTATCCTGAGCCAGCCAGCCATCACAGAACTCCTGAAACAGACGTGCAAATATAACATAGCATATTATAGTAATACTGTGTATACCAGAATGTATAAATCACCAGCAGTTGTATTTACATTACACAATCATCTCTATGCGTTCTTATAATGCTTAAGAAATGAGAATCTCACCCAGGGTATTTTACTGCGACAGGTGAACTCCCAGGTTGCAATGTAAAGTGGGCAAATGAATTCATTCAGAACAATATATGCTGCTTCAGGATCAGCTGCAAAGTTGTACTCTCCACACACAGTGGTGTTTCCTCGAGCTAAAGATGAACAGACGTTATTCTCTAACCTGGTTTAATTGCATTAAAAATATAAAAAATAGGCAATACAGATCAGATTGATATAAATGATTCTGGTTTAGGGCTGAGTGCTATTGCATTGCATTAAAAAAACAGTTCTGGTAAAAAGTTTGGAATAATTATGATTTTTTAAAAATGTTTTTGAAAGAAGTCTCTTATGCTCATTAAGGCTGCATTTGTTTGCTCAAAAGTACAATAAGAACAGTAATATTTTGAAATATTAAAATTTAAAATAAGTTTTCTATTTAATATATTTTGTGTAAAAGTAAATTGTAATTAAATGTAATTTTGTAGTTAATGTAATTATTATCAATGTTGAAAATAGTTGTGGTACGTCATATTTTTGCCATTTAAAAACCATTCAAATGTTTGGGGTAAGTATGATTAAAAAAAGAAGTGAATACTTTTATTCAGAAAGGATGCACTAAATTGATCAAACTTTGCAGTAAAAACCTTTATAATGTTACAAAAATCTATCAGGGTTTCCACAAAAATATTAAGCAGTTTCTTGTGTTGCTTTTTCAACATCAATAAGATAAGAAAATTTTTTTAAGCAGCAAATCATCATATTAGAATGATTTCTGAAGGATCATGTGACGCTGAAGACTGGAGTAATGATGCTGAAAATTCAGCTTTGAATCACAGGAATAAATTACATTTTATTGAACAAATCCTGTCAATTTAAATTGAATTAATATTTCTCAATATTACTGTCTTACTATGTTTTTGATTAAGTAAATGCAGCCCTTGGTGAGCATATGAGACACTTATTTCTAAAACATACAAAAAATCTTAATTATTCCAAATGTCTGACCAACAGTGTACAGTATCTCACAGAAATGAGTACACCCCTCACATTTTTGTAAGTATTTTATTATATCTTTTCATGTGACAACACTGAAGAAATGACACTTTGCTACAATGTAAAGTAGTGAGTGTACAGCTTGTATAACAGTGTAAATTTGCTGTCCCCTCAAAATAACTCAACACACAGCCATTAATGTCTAAACAGCTGGCCACAAAAGTGAGTACACCCCTAAGTGAAAATGTCCAAATTGGGCCCAATTAGCCATTTTCTCTCCCCGGTGTCATGTGACTCGTTAGTGTTACAAGGTCTCAGGTGTGAATGGGGAGCAGGTGTGTTAAATTTGGTGTTCTCACTCTCTCACACTGGTCACTGGAAGTTCAACATGGCACCTCATGGCAAAGAACTCTCTGAGGATCTGAAAAAAAGAATTGTTGCTCTACATAAATATAGCGTAGGCCAGTGGTTCTCAAACCTTTCCTGGAGGACCCCCTGCCCTGCACATTTTGTATGTCTCCTTAATCAGACACACCCAATTTAGTTCTTGCAGTCTCTACTAACGAGCTGATGAGTGGAATCAGGTGTGTTAGATAAGGGAGACATACATAAGATGCAGGGCAGGGGGGCCTCCAGGACAGGTTTGGGAACCACTGGCGTAGGCTATAAGAAGATTGCCAAGAGCCTGAAACTGAGCTGCAGCACGGTGGCCAAGACCATACAGCAGTTTAACAGGACAGGTTCCACTCAGAACAGGCCTCACCATGGTCGACCAAAGAAGTTGAGTGCACGTGCTCAGCGTCATATCCAGAGGTTGTGTTTGGGAAATAGATGTATGAGTGCTGCCAGCATTGCTGCAGAGGTTGAAGGGGTGAGGGGTCAGCCTGTCAGTGCTCAGACCATACCCCGCACACTGCATCAAATTGATCTGCATGTCTGTCATCCCAGAAGGAAGCCTCTTCTAAAGATGATGCACAAGAAAGCCTGCAAACAGTTTGCTGAAGAGAAGCAGACTAAGGACATGGATCACTGGAACCATGTCCTGTGGTCTGATGAGACCAAGATAAACTTAATTGGTTCAGATGGTGTCAAGCGTGTGTGGCGGCAACCAGGTGAGGAGTACAAAGACAAGTGTGTCTTGCCTACAGTCAAGCATGGTGGTGGGAGTGTCATGGTCTGGGGCTGCATGAGTGCTGCCGGCACTGGGGAGCTACAGTTCATTGAGGGAACCATGAATGCCAACATGTACTGTGACATACTGAAGCAGAGCATGATCCCCTCCCTTCGGAGACTGGGCCGTAGGGCAGTATTCCAACATGATAATGACCCCAAACACACCTCCAAGACGACCACTGCCTTGCTAAAGAAGCTGAGGGTAAAGGTGATGGACTGGCCAAGCATGTCTCCAGACTTAAAACCTATTGAGCATCTGTGGGGCATCCTCAAACGGAAGGTGGAGGAGTGCAAGGTCTCTAACGTCCACCAGCTCCGTGATGTCATCATGGAGGAGTGGAAGAGGACTCCAGTGGCAACCTGTGAAGCTCTGGTGAACTCCATGCCCAAGAGGGTTAAGGCAGTGCTGGAAAATAATGGTGGCCACACAAAATATTGACACTTTGGGCCCAATTTGGACATTTTTACTTAGGGGTTTACTCGCTTTTGTGGCCAGTGGTTTAGACATTAATGGCTTTGTTTTGAGTTATTTTGAGGGGACAGCAAATTTACACTGTTATACAAGCTGTACACTCACTACTTTACATTGTAGCAAAGTGTCATTTCTTCAGTGTTGTCACATGAAAAGATATAAAATATTTACAAAAATGTGAGGGGTGTACTCACTTCTGTGAGATACTGTATATCTATTTGTGTATATCTCTGTTTGTGCTTTGATGTGGCCTAAAGGCTTGATTTATTTTGAGTGAATCAGTTTTAAAGTGACTATTTAGAATAATTTTTATTGAGAGGAGCCATCATTGCAGCTAAACAAACATTGCTGCTGGGTAAAAGTCTGCTTTTAGGAAACACTGACTTAAAGATTTACTTTAGATTTGAACATTCATCTAAATTGTTACTTTAGACTAATTCACTAAAATGAACCAAACTTACCAGCTCTAATATTGGATACGTTATCCAGTCCTATTCTGACAAAACAGTATTTGTAAAGTAAGTTTTAGTGACTCAGTCTGTATTGTCACCCATAATGTAAAGGCCTTTGAGTTTCTGGGGAAATGAGGGGTCAAGTTTCACAGCCAAAGCCACATTCGTCAGTGGAGCCGTGGCCACTAAAGACACCTTAGAGAAACAGGAACAACACATGATGAAATGCCTGAAATGCAACATAATTTCACTAACTAATATCTTATATCATATAATCATACAGACCTCTCCTGGATTCTCATTGACTATTCGGATCATGGCTGACACAGCGCCCTCTTTCTGGACCAGTTCCAAACCGGGAGCGTCGGGGTCCGGGGCATCCCCGAGTCCATCTTTGCCATGAAACTCTCCAGCACTGACAGTCTGTCCCAAGAGCGCTTTAGTCGCTCCACGGAATACAGGAATCTAAAGCAATTCAGAGACACAATCAGGTTTTCTAATTATGCTGTAATAGCTGTCATGTGCTGGACAACAATGCATTACTGTACAGCAAGTAACCTTATTCTTGAAATTATTTAGCTCAAAATATCTCTGCAAACAGCTAGAATTATAAGAGGATATACAATACTGAACAAAAAGAAAACCACATAATTCAAATCTCCTGAAAAACAATCACAATGTAAGGTTTCTGATTTCTGTAACATTCTGTTATATCATGAACAAGTCTTGAGTGTTTATCCCATTCAGAGATAAGCAAGTCTTTCAGTTATGCTGAAATGACAGTCATGCACTACATAACAGTACTCAGCATTATTTCTATCAGGATCTTATCTTGTTAAAATTAACATTTTGCTGCAACAATAGTAAATACATTACTACTGTTCAAATTACACATTTAAACTTCCCTAATATTTCCAGGTTTTTTACAAATTCTAATTTGTAGCCCTGTCTTTCCCCTTCTTTTTGTTTTCCAGTAATTCATACGCCAATTTTTCCAAGTTTCAAAGTTATGCAAACATTGCACAATACTTGCCAGAAATACTACCTCTCCTCCAACCAGTGGGTCAAAGTATGTGCTCTTTGAAATACCTCTGCATCAAAAAGCATGCAATCAATTATTTACAAAAATCGTCTATATATCTAGTGTTGTAATTTCAAAATCAATATGAATATGCATCACTGCACAATACAAAACAAATGTACATCTCATTGTGAAACGTGACCATAAAACCAGTCATAAGGGATAAGACAATATTTGGCCGAAATACAACGATTTGAAAATCTGGAATCTGAGGGTGCAAAGAAATCAAAATATTGAGAAAATCGCCTTTAAAGTTGTCCAAATGAAGTTCTTAGCAATGTATATTATTAATAAAAAAATACGTTTTGATATATTTACGGTAGGAAATTTACAAAATATCTTCATGGAACATGATCTTTACTTAATATCCTAATGATTTTTGGCATAAAAGAAAAATCGATCATTTTGACCTTTTACAGCTATACCCGTGCTACTTAAGACTGGTTTTGTGGTCCAGGGTCACATACATACTGACCAGTTTTCAAGCATATGGGACCATCTCACCTCCAGATGCTTACACACTTTCAGGACACGCAGGACGTTCTTGCAGACGTTCTCTACTGACGTGTTGCCCTGAACGCAGGTGATGCCCAGGATCTGCACGTCAGGCACTGCCAAAGCCATCATGATGGCCTGAGCATCATCCACACCACAGTCCACATCCACAAGCAATTTCTTCATGCTGGCCTCTAGACAATGACATGAAAACAAATCCACTCAGTTAACAACACTAAGTGGCGAAGCCTAACTGGGCTGGTTAAAGTTACATGTTAAAAATCCACAAGGTTTTGAGCCCTTGAGAAAGACACTTCAGGTTACACTGGGGATTGTCCCAGTTAAACAATGTCAGCCAAATGACTATTAGTAGATTAGTAACTAGTGCATGTATGAATGAGGTCTCTCTGCAGGATTTCTCTTACCTGTAGTGAAGTATCGCCGGTTGTAGATGTTAGTTTCCTGAAAGCTGTGTGATGCAGTCGCAAGTTCTCGGTATCTGTAAGAGGGGTCCGTTTATCTGCAGGAGGAACTTTGGAACTTTGGGTAATTAATTACGCAACATGATTTATACCACGTTTTCGATTAAAATCATATTTTAGATTGTAGCGCTCCCCATGCTTTAAGAAATACTGTAATATGTAGATAAGCCCACCCACGGCCCACACAAAACAAATGTTTACCGAGTCTGGGTTAATCCTCCACCAGTCCGTTGTCCTCTAAGAAATATTCCTCTGGAAGTACAGTGTGGAAAAGAACATATATACAAGAAAGTACGCGAGCGCTCTTTGTAATCGACTGATCTTGTAGCATAGAAATATCAGCGGGTAGAATGGACAGCGACATGAAACTGGCTTAACATGTGGGGTTTTTCACGTCGGGTTAAAATAATAATTCTCTTATATTTACATTAATTGTTTATTTTTAACTCAGTGACTTGATTCATTATTTAGGTGAATATTATTGCCCACATTTAGGGTTGCCACCTTCAGCGAGGCAAAATAAGGGACACACATTCACCCCCCCCC